>PVKU01008292.1:0-64967 GCA_004027475.1 Anoura caudifer
GATGGTAGGTAGAAAATAGACAGGGGGAGGGCAAGAGTAGTGTGGGAAATGTAGAAGCTAAAGAACTTATGACACATGGGCATGAACTAAAGGGGGGAATGTGGGTGGGAGGGGTGTGCAGGGTGGAGGGTAATGAAGGGGGGAAAATGGGACAACTGTAATAGCATAATCAATAAAATATAATTAAAAAAAAAAAGACAATGACTGCCTACTGTTACGGACGTCAGTAGGCGTCAGGGAAGGAGGAGAGAGGAAACAAATGAGCTAGAAGACACCGTGCACTGGGAGATGAAAAGATAACAGTGGCTTGGGTTAGAGTGGTGGTGGAGGAAGTTGGATATATGGTTAGATTTAAGAATTATCTTTGAAGTTAATGCCAGTGAGATTAGAAAATTAAATTGATATAGGATGAGAGAAAAAGAAGAGCGTCCAGGATGATTTCAAGTTTTCATGCTGGAGGAAGCACGGGTTTCATTTAGGTGACAATACATAAAGAATAATGGCAGTGTGTCACAACACGCACACATACATTTTATTAAAGCGCTCGTGAACTCTGTTACTTAGGATCTGGCACTCAGTGCCTGCACATGTCTGGTAATTCTAAACATCACTCTGAAGACTAACATCCTTCAGACCCCCAGGGAAACACTTCTCTGAGTCTCTTGCCCCATATCCTTAAACTACAAACATATGACTGCCCTGAATGTGTATAGGTTGTGCCATTGCCAGTGCTGGAGATAAAACACTGCTTTGAGTAGGGAGAGGACTTGAGCAGTGAAAGTACTTAGGTAAGAGAGAAAGACAAATGAACTTGTCACGTCTTTCCTCTTGCATACATAGCTTCATTTCCCAACAGTACTGAGCATCAATTTTCTTGCTTCTTTTGATGTTCCAAATCATGGCCTGGAAGATACTCACCAATTAGCTCATTATTCAAAACTGTTGCACATGGCTTCTGAAGAAAACAATTTGCAACATTTTAAAAATTCACATTATTCTTAAATGTAGGCATGCAGACTTAGATCTAACTAATGCATCAAATACAGTCATGCAGCACTTGAGGACAGGGACACCTTCTGAAAGATGCATCATTAAGTCATTTTGTTGTTATGCTAACATCATATCAGGTAGCCTATGGCTCCTAAGCTACCAACCTTTACAGCATGTTACCGCACCAATCCTGTAGGCAATTGTAACACAATGGTAAGTATTTACGTATCTCAACATATTTGAACAAAGAAAAGTTACAGTAAAAATATGGTAGAAAACATAAAAAATGACACACCTGTATAGGGTGCTTACCATGACTGGAGCTTGGAGGACTGGAAGTTGCTCTGGGTGGGTCCACGAGTGATAGTGAGTGAGCATGAAGGCCTCGGGCGTTACTGTGCACCACTGTAGACATTGTAAACACTGTATATTTAGGCTGACTAAATTTATAAAACAACACAAGATTAAATCAAGCACAGAAAGAAATGATGTAATCAAGAAATGTGGTAAATGTGAGATGTGTGAGGCTGTTGGTAGTATAACACAGCATACTGTTTTACAGCGAATTTTTTATATAAGTGAAAAAATATACTCAAATAATGATAAAAGTGTAGTATAGTAAACACATTAATTGGTAACATAGTCATTTATTATCATTATCAAGCATTACGTACTATGCATAACTTGTATGTGTTATACTTTTATACGACTGGCATGCAGTGGGTTTGTTTACACCAGCATCACCACAAACGTGTAAGCAATGCATTGTGCTACAATGTTATGATGGCTACAATATCACTAGGCAATGGTATCACTAGGCAACAGGGATATTTCGGCTCCATTATAATCTTATGGAACTACTATCATATATACCATTGGCCAAAATGTTGTTACGTAGCATACGACTCTATAGTACTGATTACTTATATCTGTCATTAGATGGCTGTTGGACACTAAATTTGCAAATAATTTTATAAAAATATTTAATAATACTTAACTTTGCAAAAACATTTCATTTAAACATGAGAAAATTAGGAGACAAAGCAGAGTCCTGCAGAGGCAAGCCTTGAGCACTAGCTCTGTGAGGTGATCAGCTGCATCTCCATGTCCATGGTCAGCACACCAGGGATAGTCCAGGACCTACACACTGGTATGAACATTTTTTGGAGAGATCAGTTTACATTAAAAATTTGTATTTAGCCCTGGTTGGTATAGCTTAGTGGATAGAGCATGGGCCTGTGAACCAAAGGGTCGCTGGTTCAATTCCCAGTCAGGACACATGCCTGGGTTGCAGGCCAGGTTCCCAGTGGGAGACACATGGGAGCAACCACACATTGATATTTTTCTCCCTCTCTTTCTCCCTCCTTTCCCTTCCTTCTAAAAATAAATAAATCTTATTTAAAATTTTGGCATACATTAATTAGGATGTACTTTGCCTTTAATTTTGTAGACAATTCTAAATATTTAGAAGAAATAACTTTCTTGAAAACAAAAATAATTTTAATTTTTTGGTTTTGCATTTACTATAATTACATACAAGATATATGCAATTTCATATCCATTGACTACAACTATAATTTATTGTTTAATCCTTTAGATCATAATTGTCAATATAGTATAAATTAAATGCGAGTCTTTATTATAATACAATACATGATATAGCTAAAGTCAAGAAAAATCTATTTTATGGAATAACTATATAAAAATGTCCACAATAATGTATAATAGTGTGTAAATTATGTATATTTTTATTACTCATCCAAACATTTCTAGCCTATAAATTAAATAATGTTTAATAATGACTGTTAAATTAAATTAGATCATCTACAATATTTCGTCAACTTTCAGTCTTATGAAAACAATGTTTTCTCATAATCTTTATTCTCTTATGATGGTGTATTTGACAAGAGAAGAAAATAGAACATATTTTATTCGACCATTGATTAGCCTGATTTATAACTTCTTAAACATTTAGACATGTGGTATGGAGGCCCCATCTGTGCTTTTTTTTCTGTGTGCTCTAAGTGCTTTTTTATCTGTGTGCTCTAAGTGCTACAGTCAGCCCTGTCCAAAACACCAGGAGAGCACCCAGAAGACTGCAATTAACTCTGGAAGGTCAGGGATGGTTCCCCTGAGGAGATGGTACTTCATTGGATCATCATGGGTGATTAGGAGCTTCCCAGGCAAAGAAGGAAGGGAATTCAGAGAGTAGGAACAGCATATGCAATGCTGAGTGTCAGAGAATGCAGCAAGCTTGACATGGTTATAGAACAGCATGAGGACATAGGAACAGCTGTACATGGAGCTAGCAATAAGACTCAGAGAAAAACATCTAGAGCTGGCAGACATATTGCTTGTTGGCACACATCACCTACTGCTTTCATTCATTCATAAATACCTTTTTGAACACTTACCATGTGCCAAGCACTAGGCTAGATGCTGGAGGTACAACTACAAACCAGAACCATTTTTCTTCTCCAGGAGTTTATGTAAAGTGAGCTTAGGGGGAAGGTGTTGTATAACACTATGCACGTTTTAAGAAGCACTGTGAGTGAGGGGTCCTTGGTACAAGTTTCTTTGCAAATCCACCCAGCTCAGCATCTGAAACCAAGTAATTGCTGAATTGAAGTGAAAAAATTACAGCTGCAGTACTTGAATTTATCCTTAAGGCTATATTACAAGAGGCACATTTGTGAACTATTTCCCAAGGTCTCAAATCTAAAGGATGCTGGGACTCCATTAGTTCATTGTTAGAAATGCTGTGAGAGAGCTAAAGCCTTGCAAACAATAAATATTAATAAAAATTAAAATCATAAGAAATTATTAGTACCAGTACTAACAGCTGCCATTTACCAATCGCTTAGTATGTGCCGATCACCATGTTAAGTGCTCTGTATGAACGATCTCTATGGTCTCTTAATTCTCGCACCAACCCTAAGACATAGGTGAACATACTTAAGGGCAGCAAAATGAATTGACCTGCCCTGACACAATTACAGACGGGCTGGAAATTCAAACCCAGGTCTACCAGAGAGACATGGAAGGTGTCCCTTACACAAACACACATGCACATACATGCACACACACACACAAAATAGGCAGTGCTTTTAAAACAGTCTATAAAGCTGTGATTACCCTGAAAATGCATCGCCTTGTGGTTTTTTTCTCCTGACAATTTTACACAATTTGGACAATGGCCACATCTATATGATAAACAGATGGAGCACGGACTCTCCATCTGGTCCATCTCTACAACATGCTCATCTCCATAGCTGGGTGATGGGGTTTCTGTTGTGGGTTAAGGGACTCTCCGCTCAAAGAGGAAACACAGTTCCTCAATTAACAGAGTTAAGAGACAAGAGTTTCTTTTTACAGGGTTTCTGAGTCTTGTTGTGATAATCCGTTTGCCTCATCAAGGAATCCATTGAGAGACACTTTTTTTTCAATTAGAAGCATTTCATTCTATTAAAAATGTTTAGAAGAATGTAAATACTAAGAGAAGGGAGAAGAATTACTTCTCAGGTTACAAAAGCTTGACAAACAGATTTCTCTACATCTGAATCTTGGTCACTAAGAACCAGAAAATTGTGGGAGTTCACTCAAGAAAAATGGAGGAACTGGGCTGTCATGCATGGCTGTGCAGGTTATTCACTATGTTAGGGTACCCGGCCGAGGTGGCAAGTGAGACTAAATTCTAGCAAGCACTCTGCTTGCCAAGTCGTGCACATTAGTGCAGGGTTGTGTCTGCCCAGAAGGGGAACTTTGTTTGAAACTGTATATGTGTATATTCACCAAACATATTAATGGCAGTCCTACCCTAACCTCTTTCTACTTTAAGGATGACAGTGGTGACATCAGGTGTTGATTTCCACTCTTCTAAATCTCTCCCAGAACCGGAAGCATTTGAGAGATGCTAGGGAGCAGTAAGTAGACTTCTCGCTCTACACTGGTCACTAGTGACTTGGGAGTCTTGATCACTTAGAATGTGGCTGCTACAAATTGAGATTTTCTATAAATGTAAAATATACATCGTATGATAAGACTTAGAATAAAACAGAATTTAAGTATTCATTAATAATTTTTATGTTAATTACATGTTAAAGTGATAATATTCTAATATATTGGGTTAAAGAAAATATATTATTAAAATTAATTTCATCCATTTCTCTTTACTTTTTAAATATGGCTACAAGAAATTTTAAAATTATATTTGAGTCCTGCTTTATATTTCTCTTGGTCAGTGTTTCTCTAGAATGAGGCAGAAGTGGTTTAAATACTCCCCCATCCACTTAGCGGCCCTGCCTCTTTGGGTGAGTTTCTTAATAGCTTCTTTTCTGTAAAACTGAGTTTACAATTTCATAGGGTTGTTCTGAAAATTAAATGAGGTCATGCATGCATCCTGATATGGCATCTGACACATCAATATTTATAAGTACTATCATTTCCTGGTCACGTGGCTTCAGGGGGAGGGCCAGGAGAAGTAGATAAGTAATGCCAGGTCCCAAAGCACAGGTAGAAGTTGAGCCAGAATCAAGTCGCAGCCTCTCAAGAGGAAAGAGGCCTTGCAAAAGACCTTGTTTTTGAGCCTCATTTTCACTTGTCAGAAGTCCTGCCCTTGCTTCCAAGAAGCTTGCTAGCACTGAGGAGCAATTCCTGTTGGAGTTGCCGGGTGCCACCTGCCTGCACCGCACTGCAGTTTGGGTGCTCAGGGGACGAGATGCAGGTCTGGGTCTACCTGGGCGCACTTCCAGGTTAAGTGTTTCTGTCAGCACTCCTCTTTAACTGTATCATAAACAAATTGCTCTTTTCCTCTTTCAAGAGACTAAAAACCAGCAAACAAAACCCAGCTATTCTGCAAGGACAGGACTCACGGCTATGCCCTGTATCCAGCCTTTTCTTGGGAAAGAGGCAATGTTTATAGTTTTCATTTTTGAGAAGACCTCAAAGATCTTTATGTCTTGGTTGTGACAGACTTCTTTGTGGGTACAAAGCTAGGACAGATATGTTAATATAAATGCTCAATTTCTGAACAAGACTGAACGTTCAATTGTCTACTCATTCCACATTTCAGAGAGGTTGACACCAAATATCTAGGAGCCAACAAGTTGCAACCAGGGCCAATTGCCTATATCACAAATATCATTTTTTTAATCCTCGCTCAAGGGCATTTTTTCATGTCTTAGAGAGAGACAGACAGACTGAGAAACATCAATATGAGAGAGAAATATTGACTGGCTGCCCTCTCATACATGTCCCAATTGGAGATTAAAGCCACCACCTGGGTATGTGCCCTGACCGGGAATTGAACCTGCAATCCTTTGGTCTATGGGATGATGCTCCAACCAACTGAGCTACTTTCCCAGGGCACAAATGTCATTTATGCTCTCAACCACAATCTTGGGTTTCATGGTGATTTCTTCTATTTGTTTATTTATTTATAAGTTTTTTTTAATACATTGGGGGGGCAGGGAGAGAGAAATGGAGGGAGAGAAACATCAATGTGTGGCTGCTCTTACACACCCCTAATGGGGACCCAGCCCACAACCCAGGCATGTGCTCTGACTGGTAATCGAACCAGCAACCTTTTGGTTCACAGGTGGACGCTCAATCCACTGAGCCACACCAGCCAGGGCCAAGGTCATTTCTTTAGTTTGCTTTCCCACTCAGGCATGCCACAGCTGCAGAGTTTCTCCCTATAGAGGAGTCTTCAACTACTTGATAAACTCAAAACCCACCTATAAGAAGAACAGCAAGTTTTAGAAAAGAGTCAATGTCTGCTGATTGGATCTGTGCTCAGAGATCCACTTCAACACTCTAAGTTTTAAGTTTCCTCCAGCCAAAATTGGAAAAAATAGTGTTAGACTATGTGCTGAAGGCTTTGGGGGTGGGAAGTAGATTAAAATGAAATGCAGGTAATGAATATCATTTATTTTAAGAAATCTTGACTCAGTTGACACCAGTGTAGTTTGAGACTTCTGGAATTGCCTAACGCAGGGCCATACTTTGTCAAAAGTCTTCTACCTCTTTTCTCTTTCTTTCTCTCCCTTCATTATCTTGTTCTGTTATGAGTATTTTCTTAGCTGAAAAATATTCTATTCCTGAGTTCTGAAAAACAGGGGGCATGGTCTTAAGCCATAGGTTGTTTTTCATCAGGAAAATGTTTAATGAATGTTTAGCAGGTCAGAGACACTCTCCAGAAATCAAAGCAGTCACAAAGATAAATGAGCATTGAGTGTGCCCTCAAGGAGTTTCAGTCTTGGGAAAAAGCTTAGACATTTATCCAATCATTCAACAAATGTTTATTAAGTACTTACTGCATGCCAAGCATGTTCTAAACATCAGAGAAACCACAGGAAACAAAGTAAAGACATTGCTATTATGCAGCTCAAACTCTGGAGGAGGGAGATTGACAACAAAGAAATAACTATACAGGGTGGGGCAAAAGGGGCAAAAGTGGGTTTATAGTTGTGAGTATGCAAAACATGGAGTTAATCAAGCTATTGTAATAATCATAACCTGTATGCCTTTTTCCCTATGAATAGCTGTAAACCTACTTTTTTGCTCTACCCTGTATAATGTATCTGATATTGTACCAGCTTAGTGCTGTTCACCAAATATTGCTGGTTGCGTGCTTGCTGGGCACATGGTGACACCATTCTTTCTTTCCCCCTTTGATGTGTGTGGCATGTGACTTGTTATGGCCAATGGCATAGGAGTAGAAATTACATGTCACTTGTGAGCAGAAGCTTTAAGAGCTGGGGCACAAGCTACCACATTCCCTTACTACTGCTGCTGTGATTGTGGAAGGAACATGTTAGTGAGGCCCCACTGTTCTGTGACGGTGAGTGATTACCACAGGGGAAGCTGCTGCTAGCCTGCTGTGGACAAGTTGCATGAGCAAAACACATTTTTGCTATATTTTACCACTGATATTTGAAGATTACCAGTTACCACAGAATAGTCAGACCTTTTCAAAAAGAGGGTGGCTAAGTACTCTGCAGAAAAACCGAGAAGAATTAGGATACTTTGTTAATGGCACAGGAAGAATGGTTTTTATTTTAGATAGAATGCTTAGGGGAGTTTTCTCTGATAAATTGATATTTGGTCAGAGACCTAAAAGAAATCAGAGTGCCAGACATGAGGGCATCAAGATGAAAAGCATTGCAGAAAGATGGAACAGGCAAAGGCCCTGAGACAGAAGCATGCTTGGAGTGTGCGACATGACCAGTGTGGCCACAGCGCAGTGAGCCAGGGGGAGAGCAGTAAGATGAGAATTTGGAAAGGCTGGTGGTGGGTTGCAGATGAGAAAGCCTTTTTGGTTCACATGTATTATATGTAAAGGTCAAGTGCAATGGAAAGTTAGAGACGTGAGAGACAATAGCAGATGGATGAATGGCATTTGACCTGATCATCTTTGACTCTTATCTCTACATCACCTCTTACAGCTAACTCATGATCAAGTCTTAATTATGCCATGACTCTGTTCTCCACGCCCTGCCCCGACACCACTGCCACTACTTTGGTTCCAGCCTTATTAGCCTTGAAGGGAACTGATGCAATAGCTTTATAACTGGCTAAGTCCTTTCCTTCTCGTAGCACAAATGGATCTTGTATGCTACAGTCACTCCCTTCAGGAATTCATTCTTCAAAAACTCAAAACTGGACTTCCAGCCAAGAGGGAGGTGTAGCTGGACACGCTGTGCCTCCTCTCACAACCAAGATTAAGGACAACAAAAATATAGAACCAAAAAAAAGGAAAACCCAACCAGGACAGAGAGAAAATTGAATTGTGCGGGAGTCATACAACAACGATTCACCCAGACCGGTAAGAGGGGCAGAGTCAGTGGCTGGTGGAATCTGAGGCCGGCGGAGTGGGATTGCAGCGGGATAAGCCAGTGGTGGTGGTCCTTGGTGCCCAGTCACTCCAGGCACACAGGAGGCCAAGCAGGGCGCACAAGGTGGCAGACCATGGACACACATTTGTGTACCAATAAACCAAGCAAAAACAGGCAGCAAGACAGACTGCTGATGCAGGGCCCCAGTGCCGGGAAGTGAAGCCTAAAAGCACCCATTGAAAATACTTGTAGGGGCTGAGGTGCTGGGAGGGAGTCCCAGCCTCACAAGAGAGTTCGTTGGGGAGACCCACAGGGTCCTGCAGCATGTGCAAGCTCACCCACCCAGGAATTAGCACCAGAGGGGTCCAGTTTGCTTGGGGGAAGCAGCAAAAGTGACTAAAATCTGGCAGAGAGTGGAGCAAGTGCCACTGTTCCCTCTCAGACCCTGCCCCCACATCCAGCATCACAACCCAGCAACTGGGCTGCCTCGCCCTGGTGAACGCCTAAGGCTCCGCCCCTCACTACGTAACAGCCTGGACCAGACAAAAACAAAACAACCAAAACCAAGGATGGCTCAAAAGGGAGAGCAGACTGGGGTCCCAGAGCTAATTCATCTGAGTGACCAGGAGGTGGTCAACCTATCAGATGCAGAGCTCATAGCACTGGTAGCTAACCTATCAGAAGCACAATTCAAAGCTCTGGTGATTAGGAAGCTCACAGAATTGGTTGATTTTGGTCGCAAATTAGATGAACAAATGGAGGCTACAATAAGTGAAATGAAGAAAAACACATAGGGAACCAATAGTGATGGGAGGAAAACTGGGACTCAAATCAATGGAGTGGACCAGAAGGAAGAAAGAAACAACCAAACAGAAAAGAATGAAGAAACAAGGATTCAAAAAAATGAAGAGAGGCTTAGGAACCTCCAGGACATCTTTAAACATCCCAAAATCTGAATTACAGGAGTACCAGAAGGGGAAGAGGAAGAGCAACAAGTGGAAAACTTATTTGAACAAATAATAAAGGAGAACTTCCCCAATCTGGCAAAGGAAATAGACTTCCAGGAAGTCCAGGAAGCTCAGAGAGTCCCAAAGAAGTTGGACCCAAGGAGGAACACACCAAGGCACATCATAATTCCATTAGCCAAGAATAAAATGAAGGAGAGAATTCTAGAAGCAGCAAGGGATAAGGGGACAGTCACCTACAAAGGAGTTCCCATCAGACTGTCAGCTGATTTCTCAAAAGAGACCTTGCAGGCAAGAAGGGGCTGGAAAGAAGTATTCCAAGTCATGAAAGGCAAGGACCTACATCCAAGATTGCTCTATCCAGCAAAGCTTTCATTTAGAATGGAAGGGAAGATAAAGTGCTTCTCAGATAAGGTCAAGTTAAAGGAGCTCATCATCACCAAGCCCTTATTATATGAAATGTTAAAGGGACTTATCTAAGAAAAAGAAGATAAAAAATAGGACAGTAAAAAGACAGCAAACTCACAGATATTAACCACACCTAAAACAAAAGCAAACTAAGGAAACAACTAGACCAGGAGCAGTAACACAGAAATGGAGATCACATGGAGGGTTTGCAACAGGGGAGTGGGAGGAGGAGAGAGGGGGAAAAGGTACAGAGAATAAGTAGCACAGATGGTGGGTAGAAAATAGACAGGGGGAGGGCAAGAATAGTGTGGGAAAAGTAGAAGCTAAAGAACTTACGACACACAGACATGAACTAAAGGCAGGGAATGTGGGTGGGAGGGGGTGTGCAGGGTGGAAGGGAATGATGGGGGAGAAATGTGACAACTGTAATAGCATAATCAATAAAATATAATTTTAAAAAACCTCAAAACTGAGGGAGTCACACAGCCCTAGTTGTAACACATCAGCAGCTCTGCCCCCTCTATTGAAAAACAAAGCAAACACAACTCCATAGAATTCAAGGCCCTCGATAATCATGCCAGCCCTTAGGTCCTACCTTCCAGATTTGACTCTCACCTTTACCCTTCACTCTTCCCCTACAGAATGATCTTACTCCTTACAGCTCCCACACTCCATGCTGTTTCATGTGTCCATGCCTTTGCACATGCCATTCTGTTGGCCTTTCCCACATCCTTATCTGTCAGCTTAGCATTTTCCTCTTTCACCTTAGCATTTTAGAGATTACATCCACGAATGTACTATGGCATAGTGTGCCTTTATCTGTTTCTGTGGTTGC
Source organism: Anoura caudifer (assembly GCA_004027475.1). Taxonomy (NCBI): domain Eukaryota; kingdom Metazoa; phylum Chordata; class Mammalia; order Chiroptera; family Phyllostomidae; genus Anoura; species Anoura caudifer. The sequence goes on from PVKU01008292.1 coordinate 11,034, forward strand.
CTCCTCTCCTGATGTGTTCATTCTCTGAGGTTGAAACCTTGGGATTTACTTCTCTGATCCAAGTTGGGCCCTGCACCATGTGATGTTTCTTTCAAGGACAGTCTCAGAGGGATTTTTCCAGGCCTTGCCTCCTAAATCTGCTCTAGATCCAGTCACTCATTTTTCTTCAAAATCTTGGTTTTATACTCTCTTTGAGTTCCTTGGGCTTAATATTTTAGACCCGTCCATGCTTTCAGCACCATATTTTGCTTGGAATACAAAAATGTATAATCTTGGTCTTGCTTTGATCAATCCCGGTACCCGGACAACTACCAAAGCAAGAGTCCTATCCCCCTCGTTCATCCACCAGGTGGACATTGCTCACCTCTGTTCACAACAGCTGTTCCACCTTCCAGATGGACTATACCTTCTTTCTTCACTGTGTGCCCTCTGACCCTCGCCAACCTCTACCTCAATAGGAGCAAAATTTCAAAATATTTGTGAGTGGCAGAGTTTCCCACAGCAGTTTGGGTAGCCCTACCAGGGCCCCAGGTGTATTTTACTCAACCTTCCTCTGCTCCTCTCTCCTTGTCTCCTTTTTCCCTCAAGTTGCTGGTAATGCCTTCAGAGCCATCATTTAGCAATAGAATTAGTAGAATTTGTCCAAGCCTGTTTGAAATAAGGGTTACAAAAACCACAAGAATGAAATAGTGTGCTTTTTCTATTTAGTGCTTGCCAATTCTTCTCAAATATGCATTCTGATAGGGGTGAGGGGTTGGAGTGAGCTGTACTCCTTGTCAGACTCTGTTATGTTAGCATGACTCTCCTCCTGGGGCCATTTTGCCTCAAAGAGTATGTTTTGAATCTTCTCTGTCTTGGAAAAACCCACAGGAGCTGTGAGTAAGGATGGTGGCATGCAGGGGCCTGGGTGTGGGCTGCGTTGTCTCTTGCCTGCCAACTCCAGAGTTTCTGGGAAAGCAGAGTAATTGTGGTAAGAACAATTTCTAGGCAGTACTGATTTCATGGAATAAAGGTGTAAGTGAAGGGAAAATAAATTTCAGAAATGAAAACAAAGGATCCAAGGGCCTTTCTTTTCATTGGCTTGATTAAGCCCATTACTCTGTGATTGGTGGAAAGAAGACCCAGCATAGGGATTCGGAGCTTGTGCTGCTCATGATGGTTTCGTATCTAGAAGGCAAAAGGAGGCCTCAAGTGCTGGATTGGAAGAAAGGACACCTATACAGATTGGAAGTGTCATGGTTAGGGCTAGATCTCACAAAGGGAAGGAAAGGACTGGGCTTGTCTTGTATTAGAAGACTTATGGCAGCTAAAGACATCTGCAAGGAGCATTCAAATGGTAGGTGACTGGGCAATTGACATCTTCTCCATTTTCTTACTTTGACGGGGATTAATGGCTTATGATAATGTTTGAGAGTGCTTTATAAAAACCAAAACTGTCTTCCCTTGATTTTAGCTGTGGATGAAGTTCATGGCCCATAGACATATGAAAAGGTGTTCAACATCACTAGCCATCAGAGAGATGAAAATTAAAATCACAATGAGATAATCACCTCACACCTGTCAGAATGGCTATCATTAATAAATGAACAAACAAACAAGTGCTGGTGAGGATGTGGAGAAAAGGGAACCCTAGTGCACTGTTGGTGGGAATGCAGACTGGTGCAGCCACTGTGGAAAACAGTATGGAGTTTCCTCAAAAAAATTAAAAATAGAATGGCCTTTGGACCCAGCGATTCCACTGCTGAAATATACCCTGAGGATCTCAAAACACCAACTGAAAAGAACCTATGCACACCTATGTTCATAACAGTGCTATTTTCAATAGCCAAGAGCTGGAAACAGCCAAGTGTCCATCAGTAAATGAGTAGATAAAAAAGCTGTGGCACATTTATACAATGGAATACTATGCAGCAGGAAAAAAAGAAGGAATTAATGCCTTTGCAACAGCATGGATGGAACTGGAGATTATTATGTTAAGTGAAATAAGTCAGTTGGTTAAACACAAATATCATGATCTCACAACAGGAATCTAATGAAACAAATAAACTGTGGGAATTGACTGTACAAGTGGGGGGATAATCTGGATGTGGGGATGAAGGGGGAAAAATAAGACAACTGTAATAGTAGAAAAAATAAAATATTTTAAAAAAGAAAATAGGTAAGATTCAACTGGAAAGGTGTAAAAACTTGTTTTCGCATAGAGCCCCATTGTTCTTACTATTTGAAGTAAGTCCTAACCCCACAGGCAGGTGATCTCCAAACTGCCCTGTTGAGAACTGGAAAAACAGGAGAAACCAAGCAGTGAATATCTCTGAGAATCAGTCAGAAGACTAGGTCTATATTTCTCAGCATGTTGAGATCACCTGGAAGTTTTTAAATTCCAAGAGAAGGATAATAAGGTTTCTAAATGGAAAACTAGAGAAATTAAGTAGGTTAGAGGAAGACATAAAATATTAAACTTTAATTTATATTAATTTAATATCTAGGATGCATTAAATTAATAATTTATATATTCTCACTTAATTATTCATATATTAATTTAGTATGGTTATATTTAATTATGTTTCTATTGGTATAATAGATTAATAGAATTATTAATATTAATTATATACTAATTTAATATTACTGCTGTTAAGTTTATTAAATGTGTTTAATATGTATCTTAAAGGTATTAGATTAGGTATCACTAAACCTTTATAAACATATAATTTCTACTTTATATAATAAAGACTAAAAAAGGAGAGAAGCTCCCTGATTCCTTTTATGAACATAGTAAAATCTTTAATTTAATCTTTATCTTATTTTTTCCATTACCAATTAGTTCCCTGATACCCCCATCCTCCCAGCAATCACCACCTTTTGTCCAGATCCATAAGTCCTTTTCCTTTCTGCTCAATCCCTCCACCCCCTAAACACCCCCCACCAGTTGTCATCTGCTCTCCCTCCATGAGTCTGTTTCTGTTTTCCTTGTTAGTTCAGTTTGTTCATTATATTCCATATACAAGCAAAATTATGTGGTATTTATCATTCTCCCACTGGCTTATTCCGCTTAGCATAATGTTGTCCAGGTCCATCCATACTGTTGCAAAGGGTAACATTTTCTTTTTTATTTATTTTTTATTTATTTTTGAATGGTAGGAAAATATTATGAAAAATTATGTACCAACAACTGGACAACCTGGAGGAAATGGATAAATTCCTAGAAACATTCAATCTTCCAAAAATACGTCAGAAAGAATCAGATAATCTGAATAAACAGATTACACCTAATGAAGTTGAAACAGTAATCGAAAAACTCCCCACAAACAAAAGCCCTGGACCAGATGGTTTCACAGGCGAATTTTGCCAAACGTTCTGAGAAGAACTAATATCTCTCCTTCTCAACTATATCACTAAATTTAAGAGGAGGAAAGGCTCCCAAGATCATTTTACAAGTCCATCATTAACCTAATTCCAAAACCAGATAGACACTACAAAAAAAAGAAAATTTAGGCCAATATCCATAATGAACATAGACACTAAAAACCTCAAAAAAATATTAGCAAACCAAATATAACAATGCATCAAAAAGATCATACGTCCTCATCAAGTGGCATTTATTCTGGGGATGTAAGTTTGGTACAGCATTGGCAAATCAATAAATGTGATTCACCACATAAACAAAATGACAACTAAAAACACATCATCATATCAATAGATGCAGAAAAAGCATTTGATAAAATCCAGCATCCATTTATAATAAAAACTCTCAGCAAAGTGGGACTAGAGGGAACATACCTAAACATAATAAAGGCCATATATGACAAACCCACTGTCAGCATTGCACTCAACAGACAAACACCACAAGAGTTCCCCTTAAGATCAGGTCATGTCAGGGAGGTCCACTTGTATCTCTCTTAGTCTATGTAGTACTGGAAGTCCTACCCACAGCAATCAGAAAAGAAGAAGAAATAAAAGGCATCCAAATTGGAAAGGAAGAAATAAAACAGTCTCTGTTTGCATATGACATTATACTGTACATTGAGAACCCCAAAGATTCCACCAAGAAACTACTAGAACTGATAAATGCATTCAGCAAAGTAGCAGGATACAAAATTTATATCCAGAAATCAGTTGCCTTTTTATGTGCCAAAAATAAACTAACAGAAAGGGATTAAGAAAACAATCCCATTCACAATTGCTACAAAAAATAAAATAAATTACTTAGGAATAAACCTAATCAAGGATGTAAAATATCTATATGCAGAAAATTATAAGACACTGAAGAAAGAAATTGAAGAAGATACAAATCAGTGGAAGCACATCCCATGTTCATGGATAAGAAGAATTAACATCATTAAAATGTGCATACTACCCAAAGCAATCCATAGATTCAATGCAATTCCAATCAAGATTCCAATGATGTATATCTCAGAACTAGTTCAAATATTTCAAAAATTATATGGAACCACAAAATGCTCTGCATAGCAAGAGCAATCCTGAGAAATAAAAAAAAAAAAAAAAAAATGGAGTATTCATGCTATCCAATATGAAACTGTACTATGAGGCCATAGTCAACAAAACAGCCTGGTACTGGCATGAAAACAGACACATAGATCTACAGAACAGAGAGCCCAGAAATAAACCCACATCTTTGTAGTCAATTAATATTTGATAGAGGAAGCAAGCACATACAATGGGCTAAAGATAGTTTATTCAATAAATGGTGTTGGGAAAATGGACAGATATGTGCAGAAAAATGAAACTAGACCATCTTTTTATACCACACACAAGAATAAAATAAAAATGGAATGAAGACTTAAATGTTAGACACTAAACCATAAAAATCCTAGAAGAAAACCTAGGCAGCAGCAAAATCTCGGATATTGCTCGTAGCAATATTTTGCTGACATATCTCCTGAAGCAAGGGAAACGAAAGAAAAAATAAACAAATGGGATTTCATCAAACCAAAAAGTTTTTGCACAGCAAAGGAAACCATCAACAAAATAAAAGACAACCCACAAAATGGGTGAACATATTCATCAATACATTTGATAAGGGGTTAATATCCAAAATTTTTAAAGTACTTAGAAAACTCAACACCAAAATAACAAACAACCCAATTTAAAAAAATGGGCAAAGGACCTGAATAGTCACTTCTCCAAGGAGGACATGCAGATGGCCAATAGACATACGAAAAGATGCTCAACATTTCTAATCACCTGAGTAATGCAAATTAAAACCACAGTGAGATACCATCTCACACCTGTCAGATTGGCTGTCATCAATAAATCAACAAACAGCAAGTGCTAATGAGGAGGATGTGTAGAAAAGGGAACCCTAGTGCACTGTTGGTGGGAATGCAGACTGGTGCAGCCACTGAAGAAAGCAGTATGAAAATACCTCAAAAAATTAAAAATGTGTCTACTTTTTGACCCAGTGAAACCAGTTCTGGAAATATATCCAAAAAAATCCAATACAGTAATTCAAAAGAACATAAGACCCTCATGTTCACTGTAGCATTATTTACAATCACCAAGATATGGAAACAGCTCAAGTGTCCATCAATAGATGAGTGGATAAAACAACTATGGGACATTTACACAATGGAATGCTGCTTGGCCATAAAAAACAAGAGAATTTTACCCTTTGCGAGAGTATGGATGGACCTGGAGAAGGTTATGCTAAGTGAAATAAGCCGGTCAGAGAAAGACAAATACCATATGATTTCACTCATACGTGGAATCTAATGAGCAAACTGAACTAACAAGCCAAGTAGAGACAGACTCATAGATGGAGAGCAGGATGACAGCTAAGAGGTGGGGAAAGTTAGGGGGTGGAAGGACTGAGCAAAAAGGAAAAAGGGCTCATGGACATGGACAACAGAGTGGTGATTTCAGAGGGAAGGGGGTATAAGGGGACTAAATGGTCATGGGAAAAAAAACAGAAGGAAAAAAAGAAAGAAAATATATAAAATGAAACTAACTCACTTTTTAAAAAAAGAAAAAGAAAATAGGTAAATGATATGACCAGGAAATTCGCAACAAAAGGTCACCAGGTGGCAAATAACCACACTGAAAGATATCTAGCTTCCCTAGTAATTAGGAAAGTGCAAATTAAACAAAAATGAGTACTTTATGCCAAGTAATTTGGCAAAAATTAAGATGTCCGACAAAACATGTTAAATAAACATTCAGATATGAGCTATAGTGTTGTTGCTTTAAGTTCAAAGTTAATCAACAATACATGTTAAATAAGGGGTCTTTAATGAGAAATATGCATAAAGCAGGGTTATGTGTTCATCAGTTGATGAAATATTGTGCCCAGAGACTCACAGAACCCTAACCCTGTATTCTCCTAGGAGCGATGGTTCAGTGCTAACTCGGTGCTTCCAGGACTTTAGAGAACATAACTACTGTGAATGAAGGGAATTGACTGTATATTTAAAATCTGTGTTGTGGATATATGAACATATTTTTTAAAATAGTTTGTGGAAAGTACAGACTATTTTGTACGCACAAAATATTTCATAAGTGTAAAGCAATAAAAATAATAATAAAAGGCCAACGAGGCTGAAGCCTAGTTAATGACAGGGAAACTGAGAAGGCAGGCAGACAGGAAACTGGTCACAAAGGGGCGGCAGACCAAGGTACTAAGTTTGAATTTTATTGAGAACCAGAATAAGTAAACTAATACTAGCAAAATACTTTACAAGGTTATTCCTTCCCTTCTCTTTTCTCTCTTCATCCCACTTCCTGCAACTTTCCCACCCAGCTCTCAAGTGGTTCAAATAGCTGGATTATCAAATTCAATAGGCCTTCCCAAGGACACACATTTTGAGATATCGTACTCTAATAAGGATCCTGACTTCATTTTTCGGTGTTTGACTGCTGACAGCTTCTAAGCCTCACCTCTCCCTCTCTCCCTCTGCCCCACATCTGGACAAGCTGATCGGAAAGCCTGAGCCCCTCCTTTGTGGTGGGAGAGTCAAGGCACACAAGTCTCCATTCACACACACCCTCAGCCTTGACTGCCCTTCCACACTATAAAAATCCCAAGCTCTCTCAAACCATTTTCAGACCCGCTTGGTGCTCCCTCCCTGCTCTTCCCAGAAAAGTCTCAATTAAGTAAGTAATAAACCTGTACATTACCCTCTTGCGTGTCTCTACATAGGAAGCAAATTAAGGGTAGGGCCCATCTGATTTTTAGAGAATAACTGTAACATTCAATTTTTTATTGTTCTATTACAGTTGTCCCAGTTTCCCCCCGTTGCTCTCCCCTGCCCCACCACTCCCTCACTCCCACAGTCAGTCCCCACCCTATTGTCCAGATCCATGGGTCCTTTATACATGTTAGAAAGACTACTCTAGAAGGAAATAACACAATCTGGAGCCTTGGGGAGATAAATATGTCATGAGATTAATAAGAATAAGCATACATTTTAGAAAAACTAAAGCAAAACAACTTCTTTGGTGAGTGATGTATGTAAAGGCTCATTTTTTGCCCTATTTTAAATGTATTGCACTTTAACCTGAACAGTGTCTTATTTCTTATGTTATAGTAAAAGATAAATAGGAGTCTTTCTAGATTTATCTAACCTAGTCACTACTTGTCCAATCTTATTACTTTTCATATTCGTTGCAGAGTCTCATAGTGTGGATGAAAAGATAAATACCATTCCCTGTACCTCTCTGTTCCTCTGTACTCCACAGTACAGCTCACCTGGATCAGAGAGGAATATAGGACCTTTCCCATTAGTGGAAGAGCCTTAAATTGCCATTTATGCCATATGCTCCATCCCTTGCTATCACCTAAGAGGTGGTCACTCTGCCTATGAGCTAGAAAACTCTTCCCCATCTTCCCCAAAATGGAAAGTACAGCTATAATAAAGGGCCTGTAATCAGAAAAAGGCTAAATGTGTTCTAGCAATTTATTTGTGGGATAAGAATAGCTACCATATCCTGAGCATCTACTATATCCACAATCACCTTCTCTAGCTTCTTGAGGTGGTATTCTCCATGCCCCGGCCTGAGCTATACACAATATTGACACGAATGCCAAGAGACATGATTAAATGAAGGAGAAAGACAAGGGTTACGCATTTAGTATTTACACAATATTATCCCCTTTGTACTTTGCAAAGTTCAAAGGGCCAAGATTTGAACCTAGATCGATCTGACTCCACAGCCTGGCCTCTCTAGGCTGTGTGAATGCTGCCAGGCACCACTAGTCCCTCACTGCACAGACATTCTCCACGTTCTTCTTTGCTAATAATAGAATCCTGATTTTGCTCAGCTATCAGGTGGCCATGTGCTTCCGAGGAATTTGTTCCCTCTCCAGAGCAGAGGTGAATCTTGATGGTAAATCAAATTTGATAATTCTATTCTTATTCTAGCAACTAATTGAGCAATGGGCATGTGATCCAGTACCATTGAATAAGACATGTGGGAGGCTTCTTGAAATATTTTTCTTTCTCTTAAGAAATAAAGATACAAAAAGACTGTTAACTTTCTTTATAGAGTTTTGTGTGGCTTGGTGTTTTGTTTGCTCTCTCTCTCTATCTCTCTCCCTCTCTGTGATGTGATATCCAGAATTTTAATAGCCATCTTGGGACTTTGGAGGCATTTGCCCAAAGAGGACATCACAATATCCTAAGAAGAGCAGAGTGGAAAAAAGAAAGAACCTGATTTTACTAAAACTCATACTTTCACTTTTCTCTTCAAGTAAGATAATAAATAACTTTTGGTTTAAATATTTTGAGTTATAACAATATTTTCCATCATTTGAGGTATAAAATGACCTAACTGACATTTAGCCTGTAAAATAAGGTTTGCCTGTAGTTGGTTTGAGCACCTATAAATGAATTTTCTTCTAAGTCAGTAAACAGGATTTCTGGTTTCACTATGGGATGCAGAAAACAAGAAAAAACATGACCCCACAATTATAACAAAAAAAAAACTAGATAATTTATAAAATTAAAATTTTTCCTGAATCTATCACAGAGCTGTGGTCACAGGGCAAATAATTAACTTAAGAAATGCAAAGAAAGACAGGTGCCTCCAAAGGGAGGCAGGCATTTTAACTGCAGCAAACATCAGATTCTATATGAGCTGGTAAGAAAAATTTGGCTAAAACTGTTAACAGGTATAGAGTGAGAGTATAGAAATACTGTCAGCCACAAATATAGGAGAAATTTACACCCACTTGCAGGGTCTCCCCCATATATTTTACAAAGCGTACGTGAGAAAATAGGATGAGAGTCTGCAGAAGCACTTCTTGTGGTGCAGACCTGGGGAAGGGAAGAGCAGCCACTGAGGTGAAGATCTGTCCATATCCTTCTCTCCTAGATCTGTGACAGAATAAAAAGCCTCATCCCACTGGGCAAAGGTCATTAAACCCTGGCATCCTCAAGGTACAGGTGAAGGCACATTGCAGCTCAGGAAAGAAACAGGAAACCTCTCAGAAAGGGCAGGAATACAACCACAGCTCACACCATTAGAAATCCCTTAGTGCTGGGTGAGTAGAAGGGTCACTTACCCTTCTAAGGGTAAGAAAGGTGAGAAAACCTTACCTCTAAGACCCAGGGATGGAGCACTATGATTGGGACTGAAGCAGGACAACAGAAAACACCTCCATTCACTCCCCAGTGTTAGGAATAACCCAAACCCAGCACAATTCTCTATGCCTTGATGACAATCCCACACACTAAAGGCCTAGCAAAAATAAGAAATATGCCCATCATCAGGCATAGATATTATTTACCTCAGTCTATGCTGTTCTACATAAAATATTCCATTTTCAACCAAAAAGTTGCAAGACACACAAAGCAGCAAGCAAAAACAATACACTATTAAGGTACAAAACAAACATCAGAGTCATTCAACCATGAGAGAGATGTTAGAGTTATCAGGCAGGGACCTGAAGTTCCCTCAAGAAGCTCCATCCAGAAGTAATAGATAACTTGCATAATACTATATCTTTTAAAGAAATTAAATTTCTAACTTAAAACCTTCCAAAAAAGAAAATTCTAGGCCCCAATAACTTCATGGCAAGTGCTACCAAATGTTTGAAAACGAAAAAAATAATAACAACATCATTCAAACTCTTCCAAAATATAGAAGAGACAAAAAATTCCTGACTCATTTAATGAGGCCAGCACTAATATGATACCCAAACTAGATACGGATGCTATACAAAAAGTGCAGACTAATATCTCTCTTGAACAAAGATGAAAAAATCGTCAGTAGAAACTGAGCAAACTCAGTTTTCTGAATAAAAGAGAACATCTATAACCTGATACATATCTACCAAAAACTTAGAACTTCTCTTCCAGTCAAGATGGCATCATAGGCAGATATGGCTCACTTCTTCACACAACCACATCAAAATTACAACTAAATAGAGAACAATCATCATTCAGAACTGTCAGAAATTGAGCTGAATGGAAATCTGATAACTATGGAATAAAGAAACTACATCTATCCAGACTGGTAGGAGGGCATAGGCTGGTCCCACACCCACATGTGGTGGATAAAAATTTGGGAGGGATATCTCAGGAGGAAGAAGTCCCAACACACACCAGGCCCCCCAGTCCAGGGTTCTAGTGCCAGGAAAAGTCCCCACAACTTCTGACTGCAAAAACCAGCAGGGACTGTGTCAGTGGAAGAAACTGCTGGAGCCCTAAGCAGAACTCTGTAAGAGTTCCTCTTACAGAACTCACACATGGACTTACCTACTCAGGTCATTCTTTCTAAGTTCCAGCACCAAAATAGCTGCTTGAAAGGCACCAGTTGTATACAAGGAGAAACTGAAGTGTCTGACATCAAGGCAGCTGCTTGCCTCTGCAGGCCATTGTCCCTTTTCTAAATCCTTTCCCCTCAGAGCCATGGAGCCAGCAAGCTGTTGCCATATCTGAGACTCCATCAGCCTAGCTAACATTGTTTGACCTGCCTTGGAGATCTTCAGAGACTTTGCCCCACCCAACTTTGAGGCCCACCCAAACTGCTTTTCCATTTGAATGGCTGGTCTTGGCTCCACCTCCACAACTTCCTAAATCTTCTCAAACAAGCAACAGCGGCCCTCAGTGAGCCCCAGGCCCAACACTAGCAGCAGCTGGCCTAGATTCACAGCCTGGCTTCATCTGGGAACCTCCAAGCCCAGCACAAGTAGCAGCCATCTCATATTGCTTTATAGCTCACTCAGGATGGCCCTGGGCAAAACACAGGTCAGGGCAAGCATTGCCTTGCACCACCTAGGAAACCCCAGGGCCAGCACACCCAGCGCACAGCTACAGACCACATTAGGGCACCACCACCCTGCCCCTGCCCAGCTGATTCTCCACAGATGGCGGAGGTTGATGGTATGTGGTCACAGCCAATCCTTGCCCCTGACTGCCCTGGGTAAATCCCCCCCATTGATCTGCCAACAGCAGATCAACTACAAGAGGAGGGTGTACTCAGCCAACATGAAGGATGTACCTCAAGTACCCAGCTTGGGTGAGAGGGGAGGCTGTACCATTGGACCCTACAGGACACCTACTACATTAGGCCACACTACCAAGACACAGAGTCAAAGCAGCTCTACCTAACACATGGAAACAAACACAGGGAGGCTGCCAAAATGAGGAGACTAAGATATATGGTCCAAATGAAAGAACAGATCAAAACTCCAGAAAGAGCTAAATAAATGGAGATAAGCAATCTATCAGATGCAGAGATCAAAACACTGGTTGTAAGGATGCTAAAGGAACTTACTGAGGACCTCAGCATCATAAAAAAGACCCAGTCAGAAACAAAGGACACACTAATTAAAATAAAGAACAATTAACAAGGAAACAACAGTGAAGTGGATGAAGCCAAGAATCATATCAATGATTTAGAACATAAGGAAGCAAAACAACAACCACTCAGAACAACAAGAAGAGAAAAAGAATCCAAAAAAGGAGGGTATTATAAGCAACCTCTAGGACAACTTCAAGAGGTCCAACATTCACATCTAGAGGAGCCAGAAGAAGAGAAAAAGCAAAAAACTGGAAATCTATTTGAAAAATAACAAAAGAAAACTTCCCTAATATGGTGAAGGAAATAGACATGCAAGCCCAGGAGACACAGGGAGTCACAAACAAGATGGATGCAAAGAGGACCACACCAAGACACACCATAATTAAAATGCCAAAGGTTAAAATAAAGAGAGAATCTTAAAAGCAGCAAGAGAAAAGAAGATAGTTACCTACAGGGGAGTTCCCACAAGACTGTCAGCTGATTTCTCAAAAGAAACTTTTCAGGCTAGAAGAGATTGGCAAGAAATGTTCAGTCATGAGAAGCAGGGACCTACAACCAAGATTGCTCTACCCAGCAAAGCTATCATTTAGAATCAAAGGGCAGATAAAGAGCTTCTCAGACAAGGAAAAACTAAAGGAGTTCATTATCAACAAACTATAATTATATGAAATGTTAAAGGGACTTATTTAAGAAAAGGAAGAAGATCAAAACTATGAACAATAAAATGGCAAAAATTTATATCTATCAATAGTTGAATCTAAAAAACAAACAAAGCAAACAAGAAGAACAGAGACAGATTCATGGATATGGAGAGCATTTTAATGGTTACCAGATGGAAGGGGCATGTGAGGGAATGGGTGAAGAGGTGAGGGAATTAAGAAGTACAAATAGGTAGTTACAGAATAGCCATGGGGATGTAAAGTACAGTATAAGAAATGGAGTTGCCAAAGAATTGATATGTATGACCCATGAAAATGAACAATGGTGTGGGGATTGCATGAGGAATTGGGGTGTGCTGGGTGGAGGAGCTAAAAGGGGGAAAAAATCAGGACAACTGCAATAGCATAATCAATAAAACATTTTTAAAAACTTAGAGCTTATGTCATATTTAATAGTGAGAATCTGGATGTTTTTTCCCCTGAGATTGAGAACAAGGCAAGGCTGTTCCCTCCTATCACTCATATTCAACATCATACTAGAAGTCCTATCCAATGCAACAAAGCAGGAAAAAGAAATAAGATGCATATAGATTGGAAAGGAAGAAATAACCTGGTCAAGACCCAAATAAACAGTCTGAAATCTTACCCTACTTGCACATCAAGCAGTTAACCTACTCCAGTTTCATGCATGCTGGCAGAAGGCATAAGACTCCTAGATCAGAGAAAAGGATTTTATTACAGCAATAACATTCACCAGAGCATCAACATTTTAGTGGTGGTAACTCTAATCCCAATGCCCACAGGGTAGCATGAAAATGGACAGAAAATATCTGCAAATGGTTAGTGAACCCAAATATTTTGACCTGGTTTTCTCTGATTGCCAGGGACTGGGGTTGAAGGGAGAATTTGACTAGAAAGAGGGACAAAAAAATTTTAATGTGATGGAACTGTCCTATGTTTTTAATATGGTGGTAATTACATGACTGAATGCATTTGACATAACTCATAAAACTTTACACTGAAAGTGTAAATCTTCCTGTATCTAAACTACATTAATTTTTTAATGAAAAAATTATGAGAAGGGAAACAGACAAAAGTGTTATCTAAGGATCCCAGTTCAGGAAGGTGTTCAATTATTTCACCTTATTGATCACTGTTTTTTATATTTGTTTCAGTTTTGATTTTCCATTCTGTGTTTCATAATTATTTGATTTTTGTGTATGAAAATTGCTTTTGTGTAATACCTACATAATTATTTTAGATATAATAACAGAAATTTAGTCAAAAATGTTATTACTATACTACCTTGAATTCATGAGCATTTTTAAATTAATGACTTTATAATCACCATTAAAGGTGTCTCTCACAACTCCATGCGGTAGGGAGAAAATGTAATCATGAGACACAGAAGTTAAACTACTTTCCCCACCTCATGATAAATAGACCAGTTCAGATCATTCTAATTGTAAGTCAAGGCCTTGAGTTTTGTGTGCTGCAGTCCTGGGCTGGTTACTGTTCAAGATCAAAAATACATCCAAAACTGCCAGGCTAGTGGAGAAATCAGGAGTTGGAGTAAGACTACCAGGCCAGAACTAGACGTGCAAAAATGAAGATCTGAGACAAAGCAGACACAATCAACAGGAAGCAAAGAAGGCCATGAGCTTTGGGAGTTTGACCAGGCTTTCAAGCCCTGGTGGGACAAACCAGACGTCAAAGCGGATGCTCAGAGAAAATGTAATCCTTTAGGCTTTCTGGCTGATAAAAGATAGGGTCAAGAAGGCCAATTGCCAGGTGAGAGGAGGGAATCTGAGGCTGAATACCAAGCCCAACCTGTGGTGTTTTATACCTTTTCTGATTCAGGTTCACAGATTAACTCCTGCATGCTCAATTCACCCACCCTGCTCCCCTGCACAGTCCCGAACTGATCAGTAAACTCAGCCAAACAGCTAATTTTGTCGAATAAAAAAGCCAGTTGATTGAATTGATAATGTCAGCAATAAATATGTCAGGTATTTTGGTATTTTTTTGGACAGTCTATTCATCATTACTTTTGCTTAATGTTTTGAAATATGGTTTTATGTTGAAAATGAAATACGGAGTGGCAGAAAGAACATATTTTGGAGTTAAACAGACTTGAGTAAAATTCATTGCATATAACTTTAGACAATTAAAAGTCTCTGAGTCTCAATATCCCTACATATAACATGGGGTCAACAATATCTACCCAATGGGATTTCCATGGGAAAACTCTGTGAGAAAAATGAAATGATGTTTATAATATACCTAACACATAGAAAGCACTCAGTAAACAGTAATAATAATAATGGTCTTTTTTGAAGTTTCTGTTTAATTTGAAAGTTGGACATTTCATAGTTTTAAATAATTCGTCTAGTTCATTGGTAAATAAACAATCCATTCAGTTCAGTCAAGAAATATTTACTAAGCACCTACTATGTGGCAAACATTTTTCCAGGTACTTAGAATTCAACAACAAAGAAAACAAAATCTCTGACCTCCTCCAACTTGCACTTTATTGAGACTTTGTATATTATATGCCATCTACACGGTAAGAGATGCTTCTCCCACTGAGCCTAGAGTAGAACTCTCCCCACTCCCCACCCCCTCATTGTAACCCTGCTGGAAACAACTAAGGCGTCTGAATTCAATATATTCCAAGAATGGTCTGCAGATTTCCCAAACAATGTCTGCATAATGTCCTGCCAGAGAAAAAGGGCCGGTTCTGTAGAATGAATATCTATTGAAAACAGAACTTGAATTTTGCAGACTCCCTCATACCCATACACCAGAGTGACATTACTGGTAGTTCAGAGTAATCTTATGCTATAGGAGTCACAGACTCAAATGCCAACTCAGTGTCATGGGCAAATGAGTAAAGAAGCTCAGTAAAATAAAGAGTAGGAAAATAAACAAAAAAGTTAAATTGTCTCTATAAAATGTGTGGCCACTACCTTTTCCAGTTGAGGCTGGTGGAGAAAATGCCAGTGCGGTCATATCTAATTTTTCAAGAGAAACTGAAATTTGAATTTTATATGAAATTAAGTGATTTTTCAAATAAAATTCTTCAACAGACTGGTTCAGTTCAGGAGACATCAGTTGCACCCTGTGCAACTCCCATAGAGTTGGAACTTACGGAACTCCATTTTAAAAAGCAGTAGCGTAAACAATCCTTACCTTTTTTAACTTTCTGTACTGAAAGGTTTAGAAAGGTTTTTTTCTTTTGTTTTCTTTTTCAGAATTGCAGAATGCCAAATGGCAAAGATTTCTTGTTTGTTTATTTTACCTGAGACTACAATCGTTATCCAACATCTAAGAACATAGAGCCCCACCAGTGGATCCCACAATTTGTGGAGAAGCTACAAGCAGGCTGGTGTAATGATGGATTAGAGCGAACAGGGTGCTCTCACACTGTAATGCCTTCCGGCTTACTCTCGCCCTGGCAATTTGGGACACTTGTTTTTAGTTGCAGGTTTTGTATTCTCTCTTGACTGTGGCTGCACTGAGAAAGCACATCTGTGACATGTTTGCCAGCATGTCAAGAGTAACAGGACTCTTGAAGCCATTTCGAATGTCATGCCAATCCTCGTGCATAACATCTTTAAAAAGATTGTTGCTTTAGAAATCTTAATATTTTTTAAAAAATGAAATGCAATCCTTTTAGCCACTTAAAAGTGGAGTTCTTTTTCACTAAGCAAAGTTGAACTTTTCAAACTTCTTTTTACCAAACAAGCCTCTTTTTGGTGGTGAGCAAATAAATTAGCATGCGGGTCCTAAGTGCTCTTAAAATAGTTTTGCTATAGATCTGTCCACTGTTTATAATTCTTGAATAAAGCTGAAAGTAAAGAAACTTTTTCTCTGAAGGTTTATGAGCATTTTTCCATGAAGCAGAAGTCAAACAGAAGATCAAAGAGATCTAACAAAAAGCTTCAAACTTAGGGAAGGGTGGGGTAAAGGCTGGTGAAAAGAAACCAACCTCTCAGATAGTTTGGAAGATATGTCTTGTTATTTCAAAATAAAACAAAACTAAAACATGATAGTCTAAGTGTATCAAACTAACATTTCTGAACAATGCTGTTAAAAGTTTCAGTCTTTGATATTTCACCCATAGCACCAAAGACATTTTAATAGGGGTTAGGCAACTGTTTTCCCAAGTGGCAAATATGAAAAAAATCCGGTGAATTTCCTACCTTTTATTCATAACAGCATTTTTTTTCTGGACTCCTTTGAGTCTTTCTGTAAAGGATAGACTTTTCCACTTTCATGAAGGATGGATATACATGGTCTTGAATTGTCTCAAGTGGTATAATGCATATTTTTTAAATATTTTTTTTTATTTTTAGAGAGAGGGGAAGGGAAGGAGAAAGGGAGGGAGAGAAACATCAATGTGTAGTTGCCTCTTGCACACCCCCTACAGGGGACCTGGCCTGCAACCCAGGTATGTTCCCTGACTGGGAAATGAACTGGTGACCCTTTGGTTCATGGGCCAGCACTCAATCCACTGAGCCACACCAGCCAGGACCATTCAGTATATTTTGTATACAAATTTACTGATGCTTTAGTTTTTGATACACTACCCATTTAAGTGCCTACTAATCATTTACTTTAAGACAAAAGAAATAAAATGAACATATTTGCTAAAAGTACATGAATCTAGCCAGCCATGATTAAACCCTGAATTAATCTGCTTCTAAGCATCCATTTGATATTTGAATATATAGTTAACTAGTCTATTATGTGAAAGTCTCTCTATTAATGACAGTTATTCTAAATTTAATGGCAGTTATTTGAAATGTATACCCCCAGATTATTAACAACATTGTAACAAGATTTTTTTAAACCAAGAAAACTGAATATGAATCCATCATATGTCAATAAACCAATTATTATAGAATGCCTGAATTGTTAAATCAAAACATACCCAGGTGAGAATGCTTTGAAAACATGTCAATAAAAAATAATTTGCTGGGGAGGGGAGAGGGAATCCATCTGTGAACTGCTATTGCTATTTCAGCATTACATTAAGGATATATAACTTTAAAATGTATTTACTCTATGTGAAAACACACTAACTTTTCTTGATTGGGACTTGCTATTTTAACCAAAATACCATTTTAACATTATAAGTCAAGTGGTTTTAATATTTCTGAGGCCAATTAAAAATGTGCCCAAAATATTACAGATGACTTTATTCCAGGGATTCACAATGAGGATTTTACAAAACATTCTTTTACATTGAACATAAGAAAAAAAACACATTTGTTTCCAAGCTTTGGTGCCCATCAGGTCACCACCCCTCAAACAAAGCAAGGTCCTTGTTCTAAA
Organism: Anoura caudifer; assembly: GCA_004027475.1. Taxonomy (NCBI): domain Eukaryota; kingdom Metazoa; phylum Chordata; class Mammalia; order Chiroptera; family Phyllostomidae; genus Anoura; species Anoura caudifer. The sequence goes on from PVKU01008292.1 coordinate 28,793, forward strand.
TCATCTGTGGCTGCCTGCCAGCATGGTTTGCTTCCCATCCAAGTGGACGCCGGCTGCCACATCTTCTCAGTGGGCATGAATGGTCCGTGCCATTCTCACAAGGCCTTGCCCTTCCAGCTATCCCCTTCCACATCACTGGGCATTTATTGGGATCAGAAGTGTAGACTTAAGAATCCCAACCTATAAAGCACATCAGTAGACACTCTGTAGCATGTGCCGTTTATTAGGGTTTCCATTAAAAGTATTATGTTTCCATACTTTACAACCATAAAAGAGTAAATAATTTCAAAGGATTGCTTGATAGGAGACTTCTGTTTTAAATGGAACTTGGAAATATCTGGGAAATCACTGGAATAAATGTACTTAATAGACCTGATGCTGTGAAGTTCTTTTTAACTGTTTTCTTAAGCACATAAAAAGATATACCATTTCCTCCAACATTTTTTGAAATAGGTTTTGGTTTGGGGTTTTTCTCTGTACATTTGACTTATAAATATTTCTTACAATGCTCCCATTGTTGTCTTTCTTCCTTCCTTCCTTCCTTTCTTTCTTTCTTCCTTTCTTTCTTTCTTTTTTCTTTCTTCTCTCTCTCTCTCCCCTGAAACTGACTTCTTAACACCAGGAAGTAATATTACATGCCATTCAAGAAAACCTGCTGGAAATATACACCATTCAAGAAAAAAATAGCTGGAAAATGTATACCTAAATGCTCCTATTGAGATATTTCCTTTTTTAGAGAAAACAAATTCCATCCATGTAACTAAGAAATATTTCATCAATCTTGGCTGTATGTGAAACCAATACTGCATTTACTGTGTGGAAAAAAATCAAATAAAGTCAGCTTCAGAATAAAACTCTTTCTAAAAGATATTACTAACAAACATTTGAAGAAAAATTAAGTAACCCATGAAATATTGACATGCTATGATCCAGTTGGAACCATCCAGATTGGCTGTCTCTACAATTCTATTCTCCAGGAAATTACATGATCTTTGCTTGATTCTGTCAGTGTAGACATGGCGTTAGAAGGCTTTCTTTTTTCAGGGTCATTATTGAAAGGATGAAGTGAGACATTTCTGAGCACCAGCAACACTAGCCATCAGAGACAAGCTGATGAGTAGATAAAAGGTAGGGTGAAAATCGTTTGATTGATAACAGCAACTACTGGACTTGCATACCAGGCTCCATGCTGAACTCTTGACCCATATCACGTCATTCAGTTCTTACAACTCCTTCTCGTCTTTATTTTATAAATGAGAAAATTGAGGCTCAGAAAAGTTGAGTAACTTGCCCAAGCTCACAGAGTTGGTAGTATAGCTGGGATTTCAAACTTTGTCTGGCTGAGTCCAAAGCTTATGCCCCTAAGTACCATCCCCAATATCTCTCCTGCATTAAAGTTGAGTGGGGCTGGAGGACAGATCCCAAGAGCCTGATTCTTAGGAAGTGAGGATGCAATGAAGCCAAGAAGGAAGTCATTCAATGGCTGGTCCCAGGCCAAGGCCATGTCCTGGCAGAGTAGTTCTGGTTGGCAGCAGGGAAGAATAAATGAGAGATGCATGGACAGCCTCTTGAGTTGGGGCACCAGACTTAATTACTGCACACTGTCAAGTGGGAGATGAGTAAAAGCTATATGCCTCCTTCTGGCACTGAGACAGGCTTAGACATCTGAGTGGTAGAAAGCTGGTAGATTCATCTAGCTGGAGTAGGCAAGAAAAGAGAAACAAAGGCCGGGAATGATAACCCAAGGCATGTTGTAAGGTGATCAAGGCCTTGCCCTTCCCATCAAAGTCATGCGGTCTCACTGAATGAGGACACTATTTGGGAGAGGCTGGGAAACAGAGCAGAAGAGGAATCCAAGGCCATTAATCACCTTGCCTGCCAAGGAGGTGCAATTCAGAAACCAAAGGGAAAAAACAGGGCTAGCTTCCCCAAGGCACTCAATCTCCTGAAAGAAACAGCATAAATAGAGTCACAGTTGCCAATGAAGGTTTCTAAATGTTTAAACTAGCCAGTAACGCCACACAGATGGAGAAACTAATGCTTGCGGAAGTTAATGATTTGTACTGTAGTCACTCAGTGAGTTGGAGATAGAGCAGATGTGAACCCCAATCTCTCCTCTCCCAGATCTGCACATAAACCATCAAAAATACAAACCTTCTAGCTCTGAAATCTGCCAAGCCCTTTGTCTACTGTGTGGTCCCCTGTCAGCCTTCAACATGGCACTACACAGAAGGGATTTCTTTCTCCTTACGCAGTCTGTACGTCCTGGTGAGCTACATAACTGGGTCTCCATGTTTTTTCTTTTATCCTTTCATTCATCTGACAAATATTTATTGAGTGCTTCCTAAGAGTCAGGCACTGTTCTAGATGCTGGGGATACAGTGGCAAACAAGACAAAGACCTGGTTCCTTTGGAGTGCAGATTCTAGGACGGGCAGACAGATAGTGAAAAACAAACCAACAAATAAATACTATAGAGCGAAAGCGCCATGCTGGAAAAAAAGCAGTGTGATGGGATGAAAAGTGACAGCAGGAAATACCTTAGATAGAGTAATCAAGAAAGGCCTCTTACCGGAGACTTGTGAGCTAAAACCCAAATGTCAAGTAAAATCCAGCCATGTGAAGATTGGAGGAAATCAGATTTTTCAACCAAAACACACTCCTAAAGATAGACTTCTTTCCCATTTCTACTCCATTGAACTTTTACCCGAGATAACTTAATTGCAAGGGAGTGAAAATGTCATCCTACCAGAAATAAAGGAAAAGTATTTCATTCTGAATTTTAAAGTTTCATTAGTAACCTTTAGTATTTTTGGTTAGTGTTAATATTAATTTTTCTTAATATGAAATTCTTTACACACTTGACAACGGATGAAGACGCAGCAGCTTCCGGCATCAGAGAGGCTGACGTACAAAGGAATTGAGAGGTTCACAGAAGAGCTCAACAGCATGGCAAGTGTGACATCCAGATTGTGCTCAAATTCACCTGCACAGTAGATCCCACACACTGTGGCTCACCGCTGTCACATCTCTTCCCATTTTACCACAGCAGCCTCCCAACTGGTCTGCCAACTTCTCAGCAACCAAGGCAATTCCTCAAAGAGAAAGTCTGATCACATTTCTCCATTCCTTGCCTCACTTTGACTTACAACCGCATGCAATTGTAGATTGTTGTGGACTGATCTGTGTTCCCCATGCATATATTTAAGCTCTCACCCACAGTGTACCCGTATTTGGAGACAGGGCCTTTAAGAAGGTAATTACAGTTAAATGAAGTTGTTAGAGTTGGGTCCTAATCCCACAGGGCTGGTGTCTTTCTAAGAAAAGGAAGAGACACCAGACCTCTCTCCTTCCCTGAGGGCACACAGAGGAAAGGCCATGTGAAGACACAGTGAGAAACTCATCATCTACAAAACAGGAAGACAGGTTTCACCAGAAACCAACGCTGATGACACCTTGATCTTGGATTTCCTAGCCTCCAAAACTGAGAAAACCCATTTCTGTTGTTAAAGCCACACATTCTCTGGTGTTATGTTAGAGCACCCCTCGCAGTCTGCTGCAGGGATATTTGTCATCTACCCACCTAATTTTCCCCTCGGATATGCTCCCCTCTCCCATTTCATTTGAGCCATGCATGTCCCCCTGCTCCCTGTACTTGTAGCTCTCCTCCCAGCTGTCCATATGGCGTTCTCCCTCTCCTCCTCCCGGGCTTTGCTCAACTGTCCCTTCACAGTGATACCTTCTCTGACCACTTCTGTTTAAAATTATGATGTTCTGTCCCCCATGGCTCATTGTAATTCCCTGCTTTATTTTTCTTCACAGCACTTATCATCTGCCAATATAATAATTGATCGAAATATTTATTCCCATTGTTATGTAAGCTCCATGAAAGTAGGGATGGCTGGCTGTTTTGTATTCTGCTAATGGGGATCAAATGGGGAGTATAAGGGTGTGTCTGTGTGTGAAAAAGAGGAGAAGGGGGTGGGGAGTGAGGAGAGAGAGAGAGAGAAATCATTAGTCAAGTTAAGATTTTGCCTGCTGGGGCAAATTCTATTAGGTTCTTTAACCAAGTTCCCTAAATGTTGACTTATAAGTGCTAATAAAATAAAATAACAAAAAATGAAGAGTTCAAAATGTAGTAAAGAGGTACTATTGCCTAGCACCTGGCAGAGGCCTTGTTACAAAGCAGATATTCAGTAATTATATGTTAAATCTAATAGTCATTGCTACCATACCCATCAGCTCCGTTACCTGGTGACTCCTCAGCTACTATGGTCTCATTATGAAAAAGTTTTTCATCATCTGAAATCTTCACAGGTAAGGCAGTGCAGGGTCTTGTGTGCTGAAGTGCCTAGAACAATGTCTGGCTTATAGAAGATGCTCAGTTAATAGTTGTGATATTAATTGAATGAATTTTAACATTGTAGAAAAATCTAAAGCTCTTCTGTATAGCCCTTTGTAAGGTATCTCATCCCTTTCAGTAAATGAGCTTTCTTTATTCTGCTTAGCTCTGAGCATAGTGTTCAAATTAATCACATACCAAGACACTATATCTTTACCTTTGATGCTAGGAAAATCCAGAATATCTTACATGGCAGGGTGGGCAAACATCACCACAAAATGTAGTAATAGCATTTCACAATATGCATCTCACAGTCTGTATGACACACAAACTACGTCTACCAAAACCTTGCTGTAAAACTTAGCTTTTTAAGTGAACTATTTTTTGAGATTTTAATTTTAATTTAGCTGTTTTTTGCTTTTTTCCAGTTTTATTTAGTAGACTATTTTTTAATGCAATGGAGAGGTTTCTGAGTTAAAAAAAAATTGAGAATGAGCTTGTGTAAAACAAATACTCTATCAGCAAGTAGTCACTCCTTAATTAATCCTGAAAATGAGGAAAGTTTGTCTTTGTTTGTTGGCTCATTTTTGTCATCATTTTATGTAAATGATTTTAATTGAATATAGTTGACATACAACATTATATTAGTTTTAGTTGTACAACATAATTATTTGATATATGTATATATTGCAAAATGTTTACCGTGATCCATTTAGTTAATAGGCATAGCCACAAACATTAACAAAAAATTGTTTGTACCTTTGATCGAACTATTAAGCTCTATTTTTTAGCAACTTTCAAATATAAAATTCATTATTGTTAACTATAGTCATTAGGCTGCACATTACATCCCCAGGACTTATGTATCTTATAAACTGGAAGGTTTTGCCTTTTGATTCCTTTTGCCAATTTTGTCCATCCCCCACCCCCCACCTCTGGCAGCCCCCAATCAGTCCTCTGTATCTAAAAGTTTGATTTTTTTTCCAGATTCCACATGTGATGTCATAAGGTATTTATCTTTTTTGTCTGACTTATTTCACTAAGCATAATACCCTCAAGGTCCACCCATGCTGTTACAAGTGGCAAGATTTCCTCCTTTTCTATGGTTAAATAATGTTCCATTGTGTATTCATACCACATTTTCTTTATCCATTTGTCCATTATAGATACTTAGGTTGTTTCCATACCATGGTTAGTATGAATAATGCTACAATGGACATGAGAGGCAAATATCTTTTTGAGTTAGTGATTACATTTCCTTCAGGTGAATACCTAGAAGTGGAGTTGCTGGATCATATAGTAGTTGTATTTTAGTTTTTTGAGAAACTTCCATACTGTTTTCAATAATGGCTGCACCAATTTACATTCCCACCAACAGTGCACAAGGGTTTCATTTTCTCTACATTTTTGCCATTGCTTGTTATTTCTTGTCATTTTGACATTCATTCTAATAGGTATGAGCTATATCTTGTGATTTTTTAGAGGATATAATATAGGAATTAACTGTGTTGCCTATATTGTAGTCAGTCTTCAAATAATTGCCTGTGTGTTGGTGTAAGGATTTTTATTTTCTTTACACCCATCCCCAAGCCCCAGCCACTTCCAGGTTCTGAGTAGGCTTTTGAGTATCCCCCCTCCCCAGAAAGCAATGCAATCAGTTTACCTAGGTCCAGGTAAGTAAAAATTATATGGCATTGGAAGTCAAAACTATTGTCCAAAAATATCGTGCTCTGATATTTATCTGTGGATGTCCATGAACCTGGGGCTCTACCCTATTGCGCTGGATAAGTAAGTCATCTTTGCAGAGACTAGATTGGTTTCTCCATAAATCTAACAGAATTTACATTACTAAATCCTTAATATTTTGAATATAACAAATTTACACTTTTTAATTTGAAGAGCTACCGGTGTGATTTTTATGTATTCCTTTAGTTTGTTGTTTAAGCAAAATCAATAAAATGATTTTATCAATTTGATATTTGCCCAGGAAACATTTATTCAATGGTGTGTTAGTATTAAAACAGTAGAACCAAAATAAAAATATACAAGCCCTTATCCTTTAGACACTAGTTTTAAGTAACAAAAAATGCTAAGTTCTGATTCTAAAATGCAGAAAAATGCAGAAAGTAACAGAAGGAGGTGAGTGTGAGCTGAGACCATATGAGGACATTTGGGCACCTTTACATTTCATGCTAAAGAGATGGTGGAAGTGAAAAATTTGCTGTGTCTTAAAAGACCAGAAAACCATAAAAATTGAGGAGACACCTTTTATATCTATGTCAGAGTTCATTTTGGAATTTTTTTACATTCTTCTGATAATTGCTTAAAAAGGGATCAAAGTTGAAACTGTAAGTACATAATTAAATTTAGTTAATAAATTATTAAATATCTCTTCCAAATTACCAAAAATTTAAATACACAGTAGAAAAGAAAGAAAAAGAGACACAATGTATGGTGGGATTATGACTCTCCGGACCCCCATTTCTGCAAAAAGCTTTCCAAATATTCATAAGTCTAAGTAACTTCCTAGCGGGACATCTCCCAAACCAAGTGTGGCTGAACTCAGAAAGCTGAAATACATAAAAAGCAGGCTTTGGGTATATACTTTGTCTGGAATTTATTAGGAAGCAGAAATGCCACCAAAATGGAATTGCACACAGGGAAAAAATTGAACCATGCTTTTATCCAGATAGGTTGGAAGTGATGTAATAAAGGCACCATAATTTATGTACATAAATGTGTGGGCAACTCCTTCATGGAGTGACAAATGCAGATTTCGGGCGGGGGGTGGGAGGGAATGATGGACATCAAAGAAATTTGACCTGCTGCCAACAACCATTAATCTCTTCATGACCTTTTTAATATAGAGATACAAAATACAACTTGTTGTTTTTTAATTAATTTCTTTTCTTTTATTTATCTTTTAAATTTAATCTTTATTGTATTTTTTCCATTACCATTTAGTTCCCTTATACCCACCTCCCCCCAGCAATTACCATACTGCTGTCCATGTCCATGAGTCCTTTTTCCTTTTTGCTCAATCCCTCCAACCCCTAACACCCCCCCCAATACCATCATCTGCTCTCCATCTATGAATCTGTCTCTGTTTTGATTGTTAGTTCAGTCCATTAGATTCCACATATGAGTGAAATCATACGGTATTTTTCTTCCTCTGATCGGCTTATTTCACTTAGCATAATGTTTTCCAGGTCCATCCATACTGCTGCAAAGGGTAAAATTTTCTTCTTTTTTATGGCTGAGTAGAATTCCAGTGTTTAAATGTCCCATAGTTGTTTTATCCATTCTTCTATTGATGGACACTTGGGCTGCTTCCATATCTTGGCAATTGTAAATAATGCTGCAATGAACATAAGGGTGCTTATGTTCTTTCAGATTAGTGTTTTGGGTTCCTTCGCATATATTCCCAGAAGTGGTTTTGCTGGGCCACTTTTAATTTTTGATGTATCTCCATACTGCCTTTTACAGTGCCTACACCAGTCTGGATTCCCACCAACAGTGTAAAAATGTTCCCCTTTTTCCACATCCTTGACAGCACTTGTTATTTATAGCTTTATTGATGATAGTCATTCTGACAGGTGTGAGATAGTATCTCATTGTGGTTTTAATTTGCATTACTCAGGTAATTAGAAATGTTGAGCCTCTTTTCATATGCCTATTGGCCATTTGTATGTCTTCTTTGGACAAGTGTCTATTCAGGTCCTTGCCCACTTTTAAATTGAGTTGTTTGAGTTTTTAGTGTTGAGCTTTGTAAGTCCTTTATAAATTTTGGATACTAACCCCCTATCAGATGTATTGATGAATATGTTCTCCCATCTGTGGGTCATCTCTTTATTTTGTTGATGATATCCATTGCTGTGTAAAACTTTTTAGTTTGATGAAGTCCAATTTGTTTATTTTATTCTTTTGTTTCCCTTGGGGAGATGTAGCTGATAAAAAATTTCTACAAGTAAAGTCTGAGATCTTTAGCCCATTGTATGAGCTTGCTTCCTCTATCAAATATTAATTGACTATAAAGGTGTGGGTTTATTTCTGGGCTTTCTGTTCTGTTCCATTGATCTATGTGTCTGTTTTTATGTCAGTGCCAGGCTGTTTTGATGACTATGGCTTTGCAGCATAGTTGGATATTAGGTAGTATGACTCCTCCAACTTTCTTGTTCTTTCTCAGGATCATTGTTGCTATTCGGAGCCTTTGTGTTTCCATATAAATTTTTCAAATATCTGTTCTAGTTTTGTTAAATACATCATTGGAATATTGATAGGAATTGTATTGATTCTATAGATTGCTTTGGGTAGTATGCACATTTTAATGATGTTAATTCTCCCTATTCCTGAATACAGTATATGCTTCCATTATTTGTATCTTCTTTAATTTCTTTCTTCAGTGTCTTTCAATTTTCTGGGTACAGATTTTTTACATTCTTGGTTAGGTTTATTCCTAGGTATTTTACTTTATTTTTTTGTAACAATTGTGAATGGGATTGTTTTCCTAATTTCCCTTTCTGTTGTTTCTTTATTGGCACATAAAAAGGCAACTGATTTCTGGATATTAATTTTGTGTCCTGCTACTTGCTGAGTTCATTTATCAGTTCTAATATTTTCTTGGTGAAATCTTTGGGGCTCTCTAGATACAGTATCATGTCATCTGTAAATAAAGACAGTTTTTACTTTCTCCTTTCCAATTAGGATGCCTTTTATTTCTTCTTCTTGTCTGATTGCTGTGAGTAGGACTTCCAGTACTATGTTGAAGAATAGAGCTGAAAGCAGACATCCCTGTCTTGTTCCCAACCTTAAAGGGAATGCATGTAGATCTTGATCATTGAATGTGATGCTGGCCATGGGTCTATCACATATGGCCTTTCTTATGTTTAGGTACCTTTCCTTTATTCCCTCTTTGCCAAGAGATTTGACCATAAATGGATGCTGGATTTTATCAAATGCTTTTTCTGCATCTATTGGTATGATCATGTGGTTTTATCCATCATTTTGTTTATGTGGTGAATCACATTTATTGATTTGTGAATGTTGTACTAAAGTTACATCCCTGAAATAAATGCCACTTGATCATGGTGTATGATCTTTTTGATGCATTGCTGTATTCAATTCACTGATGTGTTGTTGAGGATTTTAGCATCTATGTTCATCAGGAATATTGGCCTATAATTTTCTTTCTTCATTGTGTCTTTATCTGGTATTATAATTAGGATAATGCTGACTTCACAAAATGAGTCTGGAAGCCTTCCTTTCTCTTGAATTTTTTGAAAAATTTGAGAAGGAGAGGAGTTAGTTTCTTGGAATGTTTGGTAAAATTTACCTGTGAAGCCATCTGGTCCATGGCTTTTGTTTGTTGGAAGTTGTTTTATTATTATTATTATTATTATTATTATTACAGCTTCAATTTCATTACATATAATCTGTCTATTCAGATTCTTAGATTCTTCCTGATATATTTTTTGAAGATTGTATTTTTCTATTTGTATATTTCTGTATTTCTAGGAATTAATCTCTTTTGTCCATGTTGTCCAGCCTGTTGATGTGTAATTGTTCATAATATGTTATTACAATCCTTTATATTTTTTTGGTGTTACTTGTTATTTCTCCTTTCATTTCTGATTTTATTTACTTGTATCCTTTCTCTGTTTTTGTTGATGAGTCTGGTTAAAGGTTTGTCAATCTTGTTTATCTTTTCAAAGAAACAGCTCTTTAATTCATTGATCTTTTGCATCATTTTGTAGGGACTATTTTGTTTATTTCTGCTCTGATCTTTATTATTTCCTTCCTTCTACTCACTTTGTGCTTTGTTGTTCTTCTCAAGTTCTTTTAAGTGTGAAGTTATATCGATTATTTGAGCTTTTCTTCTTTTTTGAGGTAGGTCTGTAATGCTATGAATTTCCTTTAGGGTTGCTTTTCCAGTGTCCCACAGATTTTGGAATGTTGTGTCCTCATTTTCATTACTTTCAATGTATCTTTTGATTTCTTCTTCGATCTTGTTGTTAAGCCATTCGTTGTTTAATAATATGTTATTTAGTTTCCATGTTTTTGTGTGTTTTTCAGTGTTCTTCTTGCTATTGATTTCTAGTTTTCATAGCATTGTGTTCAGAGAAGATGTTTGATATGATTTCAATCTTCTTAAATTTATTGAGACTTGTTTTGTGTCCCAACATGTGGTCTGTCCTAGAAAACATTCCATGTGCACCTGAAAAGAATGTATATTCTCCTGCTTTGAGATGAAATGCTCTGAAGATATCAATTAAATCCATTTGATCTAGTGTGCTGTTTAAGGCTACTGTCTCCTTGTTGATTTTCTGCCTGGAAAATCTATCGATGTAAGTCAATGATGTGTTAAAATCCCTGACTATGACTGTATTTCTGTCGATTTTTCCATTTATTTCCATCAAGATTTGCTTTACATATTTAGGTGCTCCTATGTTGGGTGAGTAAAGGTTTTCTGGGGTTAAATCCTCTTGTTGGATTTTCCCTTTATCATTACATAGTGTCCTTCTTTGTCTCTGACTATGTATAGCCTTGGTTTTAAAGTCCATTTTGTCAGAAATAAATACTCCTACCCAGCTTTTTATTCCTCTTCATTTACATGAAATACCTTTTTCCAAGCCTTTACTTTTAGTCTGTGTTTATCTATCAATCTGAGATGGGTTTCTTGGAGGCAGCATATATATGGGTCTTATTTTCTTATCCATTCAGTTACCCTGTGTCTTTTGGTCAGAGCATTTAAGCCATTTACATTTAGGCTATTTATGGTGATTATTGGCAGATACTCATGTAGTTCCATTTTATTGTTAGACTGTTTTTCTCTGCCTTTTTTTTTTCTTTATCTTTTTTTTTCCTCTTCTTAAAGCAAGCCTTTAACATTTGTTGTAGTACTGGTTTGGTATTAACAAACTGTTATAGCTTTTTTTTGTCTGGGAAGATCTTTATTTCCCCTTCAATTTTAAATGATAGGCTTGCTGGGTAGAGTAAACTTGGTTGTAGGTCCTTGCTTTTCATCACCTTGAATATTTCATGCCATTCCCTTCTAGCCTGAAATGTTTCTGTTGAGTAATCAAATGCCAGTCTAATTGGTGTTCCCTTGTAGGTAACTCCCTGCTTTTCTCTTGTAGCTTTTAGAATTCTCTCCTTATCTTTAAGCTTTGTCATTTTAATTAGAGTCTAGTGTGTTCCTCTTTGTATACAACTTGTTTGGGACTCTCTGAGCTTTCTGGACTTGTGTAACTTTTTTCTTTACCAGATTAGGTAAGTTTTAAGTCATTATTTTTTCAAATAGGTTCTTGATCCTTGCTTGCTCTCTTCTCCTTCTGGTATTCCCATGATATGGATATGTGGCAGACCCTTCTGCATGGCGTGGGCCCAGCTCCCACTCGGAGATGCACAGGACCCACGCCCACAGATAGGTTCTCTTCTGGGTAATAAGATTTGCAATATACCTAAGCTGCTTTTTGCTGAAAACTCCCTCACCCTGCAAGTGCTTACTGTAACTTCCTAAAATCCATGCTGAACCTTGCAGGGACCAGTGTGACTGGCTCAACTACTTTTGCTTTTTCATTTGCTAACGTCTTTCTTCTGTGATGCGATTGGGGGCATTGGCTCCTTTTGTTGTAAGCAGAGTAGTGAGTGAGGACCATCTTGTAATGAGAGGAGAGTTAGAATAAAGGCCTGTCATGGTGGAGGGAGGCCCCCGTTTTTGCTCCACTTGAGAGAAAAGCCATGCTGTCATCCTTTTTCCTCGATCAGACTCGGTAGTCTGTGTGTATGTTTTATTTCATCAATAATGACACAGACACTGCTGGCCAGTGTCTACATCATGGATATTGTTAGGCTTCATGTTGTCCAAAATGTTTCTTAAACTCTCCTCATTTTTTGAAATTCTTTTTTCTTTTTGCTGCTCTGCCTGGGTGTTTTCTTTTCTACTTTATCTTCCAAAACATTGATTCTATCCTCTGCTTCATTGATCCTTCTATTTATTCCTTTCAGTGTATTATTTATCTCAGATAATGCATTCATTTTTTCTGACTATTCCCTTTTTATGGTTTCATTGTCTTTTTTCATGCTGTTGAGTATTCTTATAATCATTACTCTAAAATCTCTGTCTAATAAATTACCTGCCTCCATTTTATTTAGTTCTTCTGGATAATTCACTTGTTCTTTCATTTGTGGTCTCTTTCTTTGTCTTTCCATTTTGGTTACTCGTATTTTCTTAGTTATTAAACTAATCAGTCATTAAGCTGAGCAGTTATTAACCTTATCAAGCTTTGATCTTCAGCCTGGCTTAAGCACCACAGGGCAGGGCAGAGTAATTCCTGGGGCCAGGACTCTGGTTTCCCCTCAGGTTGATGCCACTTGGAGAGGAGTGCTCTGCCTGAGAAAGATGGCCTCTGCAGGATGGGGAATGACTCAGCACAGAGATCCTGGTGGCTGTTCCTTCCGTTCTCTCCCCAGAGCCAGCAGCCCAGACTCTCCTCAAGCATCTCTAGTCCACTCTGCCCTCCCTTTGTCAACACCCAGGCTAAGTGGCTACAAACAAAATTTTGTGTTTTGACCCTTTAAGGGGCTCTCTACGTCTCTTACCATCTCTTCCTGGCAGACTGAAATCCTGATGCTTTTCACAGCTGGGTGTTATCTGGGTTACTTTCCTGCTCTCTGCTCTAGGCTCAGGAGCCCTGCTTGGGATTTAGATCCCATACTTCTCAGGGGAAACCCCCTGGCTGCTAAAATATCCCTCCAAAACTTCAGCTTCCACCTGTGGGAGCCCAGCCAGCCCTCTAGTACCTCCTTGCACTCCCACCAGTCACATTGTGGTGAAGTGATTTCTTCTGTCTGTCCTTGGTTATAAGTGTTCACTTATTTATTCTGGATGATTTCTCTACAATTTAGTTGTAATTCCTGATTGGTCCTGGGAGGAAGTTAGTGTAGCTTCCATTTACTCCTCAACCATCTTGAATCTAATTACCAGGAATGAGAACCTCTTGATGTGCATCATTTGGATGAATTCTGAGCTCTGCCCCCAGCTACAGGGCTGCAGGGGGACATGGGAGGAGTCATGGCCTTCCAGCTCTCTGAGCAAACTCCCTCATGTGGTTGTTATGACTTTCTCTCTCGGGATCTACCTAGCTTGTCATTTTATTTCATTCTCAGAGCAATACATTCTTATGTATGATGTTATGAGAGAATATAACATTATACTTCATTTGACATGCATCCACAGAGTGTATAACAACTTTGAGAAGATTTCATTCTTAAAAATGAGACATTGATAAATTAACAGCTATACACCTCAAGAATAATGGTTTAAGTCTGACCATAGTCCTCAACTTAACGTGACGGTGATCTTCATTCATCTTCCCGTGGTCAGCAAACCACATCACAGAAACCACTGTATGTGATACATCACCAAGAGCCAGGTTGCTAACCAGGAAAGAGTTCAAATACAGATAGCATTAAATTGTTTCAGATGTGGAAGCATGAGAAAAACCTTCAGAATGAAGATAGAATACATTAAATATCACAGTAAAAGAAAACATTTGTGTAGTTGTCTAGAGAACCTGAGAGTTGTTGGCTGCAGTGACCACAGAATTAAAGCATTCCATGTGCTAACATTGTTAAGTGATAAACCTTTTTAATGATGTGGCTTTACCAGAAGCCATTTAGCACTCTTCAAATTTATAACTTGATAGGTTTTCAGGGAGAGCTTCCCTTAAAGATATTTCCTTCTTTGGATTTTTATAATTCTATATCTTAGACACCTCAGCAGTAAAACACAATGTGGTCTTTATTATTTCTTCTGAACTGAATAACTGATATTTACCACCTTGAAACATTACTTCAACAAAGTCTAAATCAAAATATTTCTGCTTATTTGGACATGAAATGAAGAGGCCTCATAAATAATAATTTAAAACTCACTGAAGTAATGGTAATACTACATTATTGTTCCTCCCACTGCAACCTCAATAAATAGTTAGAATGAAGAGTGTGTGAGAAAGAGAAAACAGAAAGAGGTAGTAGACCAACAATCAAATCAAAATTTCACCCACTGGGGGAGTTCTATGGACTTCTTTGACCACATTCCCTAGATGTTGACTTCTAAGTGCTAATAAGAATAATAAGTGCTAATTTTAAAGAGTTCAGAATACAGTGAAGACCTAGTACTGTCTAGCACCCACCAGAGAGCCTGTCACAGAGTAGAGGTTCAATGACCATGTTATGACTGACTGGTCATTGTTACCATAACCATCATCTACTTAATCTAGTGACCCCCTCTGCCCTCAGCTGCTATCATCAGATCATGGAAAAGTTTGTCATCATCTGGAAGCATCACCGGTCCAACAGAGCAGAGTTGTATGTGCTCACTAGGCCTGCTCATAGCAACTGGCCCTGCTGGCCTTGAAAAATGAATTTCCCCATCTTCTTCATAATAGTCCAAAAATTACATTACTTAATACCTTATAAGAAAGAGATGAAGATAATTAATGGGCCTTATTCTCCCCATGTTTTTCCATTTGAAGAACAGCCCAGAGTGAGTATATAACCTGATCCCAAGCCTCCTAAAACACCCTAATTTTGGATTCATAGAGAAAAATGAAGCATTGGAATTCAAGGTCATCCTTCCAGGTCCATCTGTAATATCGACTTGGTCACAGAGTAGGTCTGTATTTTCAGGAGGCAAAAGGAAAAGGAAGCTAACAAAACAATCATTGTTTACCAATTACTCAGGACTAGTCCTCACTCCCTTTCTCTTGGCTAGGGGTTGTTTCTGATAGTTCCTAAAACTGAAGCAGCTGGCGTCATTGCTGTGGAAATATGAATCATAACTGGCACTTAGAAAGTAATCAACTAGGGGCTGTATACTCACAAGTATGGGCGGGAGAACAGAAACAAAAGACAAAGACCCGGAACATACCAAAAGAGGGCAAAGCAGATGCCAGTCTAACTGGGGTCAAAAACAGAAGCAGAGAGAATGGTGGTCTTGTCCAGGAATCATCCTCTCACAGGACACCGATTTTGACAAAACTGGATGGTGTAAGCCATTCAGGAACATGGGGAGGGCCCCTTTTGGCAGGGAAACAATTTTAAACAGGGTATATTTTTACAGGTTTCAGCAGCCTGTGTCCAAAGTGCAGAATCAAAAGTTACACCCAAGCCTTGGTGCACCCAGCCCCACAAACCACGCCCCCACCCAGCCCCGACATTCTGTCCCTGCCTCTGACTCAGCCTTAATGGAGCCAGCTCCTCTCGCTGACCATCTCAAAGCCAATTCATGTCAGTTTGTTGCCACTCAGTGGATTTAAGTTCCATTTTTAAATGACATATTGATGTGAACTCTTTTCAGGCTCACCATCCAGAATTCACTCACTTGTCTTTTCTTAAGAACCCAGGCTTACCAACCAACGAATTCACATGGTTCAATTATGGAGTGATCCCTAAAATCTTATCACCTGAGTGCTACATTTTCCTAAAGTGAAACCTATAAAAAGAAAGAAAGAAAGAAAGAAAGAAAGAAAGAAAGAAAGAAAGAAAGAAAGAAAGAAAGAAAGAAAGAGAGAGAGAAAGAAAAGATGTTCCAGTGATAAACTACTATTGAAACAGAATCATAAAGTTAGATGTCAAACCATAGGGTCTTGTAAGTAATACCTTCCCGGAAAAATTCCCTATGATAGCCACAGCAAAGGAAAACACATGATAATAATCAATACGACTTCCACAACCCGCAGCGCTTTCACCACTTACTCCATGTGGGGATGATGAGCGATAGTTCTGCTCTGCATTTGTTGTTGAAGAAGAAATTCTTCTTCACAAATAATAAATTTATAGCAGGAGAATATCTTTGTGACTCCAGCATCCATTTCAACTTACTGTTTTCATGGATGTAAATTCCAGCCTATGCTTGGGATGGGCAGGAATTGGTCAATGTCTAAGAGGAAAACATCCAATTCACTTTAGAACCTTTTCCGCTTTCCACAAGATTCCTGGCTATATGTGAGTCATGCTACTTCAGTCACTCTGGATTGGGCAATAGTCCATATCAATTTATTCTTTTTGGGTAAAGAAAGAGCAATGGAAAGAAATAACATGGATCCATGAATGTGTGTATCATGCCAGTTAGCTGCATGTGTGTTTCAGATTAGCATACCCTTATTTATATTTTAGAAACAGTTTCATTCTTAAAATTATTTCAGTGTTAAAATAGATTCATTTTTCTAGTGTTTGAGAACAAACAGGGCCCATATGATACCAGAGATACTCCATGTATATAATTTATTTTACTTAAGCAAACAAGTCAGTGATTTTTATGGATCAACAGTGCCCATGCAATTAAAAATTTTCCTCCAAAAAGAAAGAATATATAATGAAATGAAATTATTTGAAAATACCAGTATCGATCAGACTGTCTATATTTCCATAGTATGTTAATGGCTCCAAACTTAATCTAAACTATTATCATCTTCCTTTTGTTCCTTAGCACAGAACCAGCTAAACTGGTGCTACTCAAAGAGTCCTGGAAGGACAGTGTGGCGCCTGAGCTGATTGCTATCATGCTGCCATAGTTAAGCACAGAAACAGAGTACGCATTTAGAAACTTTTATTGCAATTTGAGAGGTAGTTGTTTTTTTGTTTTTTTTTTTTTTGCCTGTTAAATCTAATATTAAACATTAGAGGCTGGCATTTTTCATGATTTGTAATTTTTTAATTTAATTTTTCTTCTCATTTATTTTTACTATATTTTACAAAAAGATCAGACATGGCTTGCTGGAAATTTAAAAAATGGACCTTTGCTACAGGTAGTTTGAAAAGCATTGTCTAAATTACAAAGGGACCTAGACAGGCAGGTGACTGTCTTGTGAATTAAATGCATAACCTCAAATATATATATATGTATATATACTTAAATATATACACTGGTCTTATACGTATAACAGAAAAATCAACTCAGCAAAAGCAAAGCTCAAAGTTCTCTGTGAACACATTTGTTCAGTCTCTCCAGATGGGCTGCAGCTGAGGAGACGGTTCAGAAATAGGAATTGTTTGATAAGATGATCCAAACAACTGAATTTGTTATCCCTTGATCCTGTCTATTCTTTCCTTCCCTCCTGCCCACCTTCCCTTCTTTCTTTTCCATGGAGACTGTATCGCCTTCCCTCTCTAAACAGTGAAACCAAGATCTCACCTTCACACACACATAAATTAAATACATCAACAAAATTCACAGAGGTACAAGAAGGAGAAAAGTGTATGATAAATGGAAACAAAATTATGGATGGAAAATGCCGGTACATTGGGCTCTAGAGAAAAGCATCCACAGTGCCAAAGTAGTATTCCATCATGAATACCCAGGGGACCTTTTATTAATATATTTTAATTGTCTTAAAAAGGGATTTCGGATCTGAATTTTTGAAGAACTCTATTTGGTTGTGCATCCACAAAAACCCAAAGACATGCCTTCTGTGTAATGAGTGAATGTTCCTTTAGATTCTCTGGGGAAGAGAATTGGTGAAGCCATTTCTCCTGCTGTGCCTCACTCACCCCAGCTGAACTGCTCTGGACCACAGGACCTTCATCAGGCCCAAGTCAGTTCTCCTAGTCTCTGAAATATGGATGGTCAAAATAGGATGGCAAAACAACCGTATCTCTTTCCACTATGCTGCCCCTTTTTACATACTCAAGACAATGTAGATTTGTTCTGCCTCACCAACATCTTATGTTAGACACATGCCCAAGAGTTTCTGACAACTTTTGTATTTCATTTCACAATCAAGGAAATGTACTGCCCAGGCTCACAAGAAACGCAGAGAAATGAATCTATATCCCTTAAGCTTTTGCATTTCATTTTTCTTCTTTGTTTCTTCTGAAAACTGAATTCCTTGGGTAGGTGTTTTTTACTAGAATTTTATTTTCTGCCCTTTTCTCCATTTCCCCTACTGTCATGGGGTCATTGAGACCAAATCAAAACAGTTTTCAAGTGGCCAGAAACAAGTTCCAAAGCTCCTACATTTCCTGGTGATTTTCCTTCTTTCCTAGATTTTCCTAAGTCTGGCTGATTTTTCCCTATTTAAGTCCTTTTCCTCTGTAATCTATTCATTGGCTGATGAGTCTATGAATACACTTCATCTGCTTTCGCTTCACTTTTTAAGAATAAAGTGGTACCAAGCACACTCTTAATTACACTCACAGACAAAAGCATAACAAGTTTAAATGTTGTCACAGTAGAGATTTAAAACTTTGCATTGTTAATTAAGCCAGCTGTGATGAAACTGGTGAATAAAAATTCTAATTTGAATGTGTAAATGAGTGATGTGTCTGAAATGGCAATTTTAACTATTAAATGGCATTACCCAGAACCCTACTAAGTGAAAGAAGAGACTGGGCAGGAAACTGGTAAGCAGATTCGTAGGGAAGCAGGGAAGCATGGCCCCCAGGTCTCTGGGTCACCACACTTAAAGTGTACAAGCCAATCCTCCCAGATTTACACCAAACAGGTCCCTGTTCAGTTCTTGAGTGTCCACATTTTATTTTTTTCTCTTTTTAATTTTTATTTAAATTATTTTTTATTTTCCAGTTATAGTTGATGTACAATATTATATTAATTTCAGGCATACAACCCAGTAATTAGACATTATATAACTTACTAAGTGATCATTCTAAAAAATCTTGTACTCATCTGACACTGTACATAGTTAGAATATTATTGACTATATTCCCTATACTGTACTTTACATCCCCATGACTATTCTGTAACAACCAATTTGTACTTCTTTTTTTTTTTTTAATTTTATTTTAATAAAGTGTCTACTCATTTGTGAGGATTTGAATCCTATGCCACACCAGGAAGGAAGAACCAGGACAAATTATGAGTCATTCCCAGAAGATAGTAGGTTTTAGAAAGTTCTGCTTTTGAGATGCAGATTAAATTAAAGAAAAGGAGAAGTTGAAAATCTTGTCAAGATGTTCCCAGAGGGTCTGTCCAAGGTAGTGTGACAAGCCATCTTCTTTGTGAGGTTATTTTTCTTTGTTATTCACTTTTGTATGTTCAAGTGCCTCTTATAAATGCACCCAAGATATAGTTATGTCTTACTTTTCTCTTCACCAAAGAAAAGAGAGAAAGTCTCACTATCAGCCCAGAAGAAAAATGACTAATCTTTGAGCTGGTTAAACAATTGTAATTTATACAATTTAGCACATTTTCATTCAAATCAAATACCTTTCAAGTTATTAAACTCATAAGGATTTACTACTTTTGTAGTGTCCCAAACAGCTTTCTCAATTGTTTCTATTAATTTCACTCATGTTCTTCTTGTTCATGTTCTTGTTGCTGCTGTTGTTCTCCTTCTTCTTCTTCTTTTAACAAACAAGGCCCTTATCCTCATCACAAAACATAGATGTATGATTTAGCACAAAAAGCCAGTAATTACATACTAATTTATGAAAGATTAAAAAAATAAAATATTTATATATAAAGAATGATCATAATAAGTACCACTCCTTTGTTTTTGATAGAAAGTATCGATTGCAATGGTATGAGTGATCATTTTTAGATAACAGTATCCCATTGGGATAAATTAATATTATGAGTTTTGTAAAGAAATCCTTATTTTCCTCAGGTATTCTGACATAATACACATTCTTATTTGACAAAGAGCATTGGAGAAATAAAAGTCAATAGAAAGTTTGCCAGGTATGAAATTATTATAATGTGCCATTTTTCACACACAAAAAGCCACAAGAAAATAGAAGTTCATATACTTTGAGTCATATGTGAAAACTGGTAGATATATCAAAAAAGTTTTAACTGAGCCAAAAGAAGAAAAGACTTACAGATGGCTGAATGGTCTTGACATTGATGGAGAAGTACAGGAAGAGTGGTGATCAGATGTTTTACTATTTCTATGAGGACAATTCAAAATTATATTATTAAACTCAGTAGAAAAATTAAGTTTGGCAACATGTATGAAATTTCAGACTAGCTGGAACCCATTTATCACTAGAAAAGTGTACTAAAGGAGACTGTGGAAGAATCTACTTTCTTTGAAGAGATTCCTTTAAAGAAAAGAAGAAAACCAATGTCTGTGTCCATCGTTATCAGACTTCATTGCATCAGAATCACATGAAAAGATTTGCTAAAACACAGATAGTCCACCCCACCCCCAGAGTTTCTGATTCAGTGGGTCTGGGGTGAAACTCAGGAGAGTATTTCTAACAAGTTCCAAAGCGGTGCCAGCGATGCCGTTCCGGTTGCAACACTCCGAGAACAGCCACTGGTCAGTGCTGAGCCTGCGCTAGGCATGGTCACATGAACCTCTCACTGGCCCTCCCAACAGCTCAGGAGTGGCTGTGACAGTTAGAGTTTGCTATACACAGATTCCACAACTTTCATACATTTAATTTCCATATATCATGTGTGGACAGCTGTAGTCTGTTTACTATACACCAAAACCACCCTTTTGTACATCATTTGATGAGCAGACTTTTTGAGAGCCCCCTGGGGCTGCCTGCCAGCGACAACTCAGTTTGGGCAGCAATACTGCGTGGCACAGGCAGTGTGGTTTTCTTTCTCTCCTGGGCAAACCGGAAAACTGCATCTCTCGGTCCTCTTGCATCTAAATGGGAACTTGTTTTATGGCCAATGGAATACGAACAGATATGATGTACATACTTATAGTCTTGACCCTTAAAAAGACCCATGAAATAGGTTCTCTTTATTCTCTCTCTTTACTCATCAGCTGGCTGAATATAGCAGATGCAGCAGAGGTCTCCCAAGGAGGCCCTAATTGGTGGTAGAACCACTCAGGGAACATGCCAGGGCCCCTGAGCCCCATCTTGGAGAAGAGTTATCCGTGCAAGATCAGCCCCATTGGACTCTATGTGAGCAAAAAAGATAAACTAAGCGACTGAGGTTTGGAAAATTCTTCAGAGCAACAGCTAACAGTAACTATCCCAATAAATAACTTCTGTGGATAGAGTAATCCAAATAATGTTCAATATTTGTGCAGTTATTTGGATATTTCATTGCAACTCATTTTTTCTATTGAAACGATTGAAAATAGAAAAATAAAGGCATGTATACTAGTAATAGGAGTCTCACAAACAGTATAATCCAGAAAAAGATGAAAACTACTAGGCATATTTAAAATGCTAAATCTTTCACCTCAGCCAAATCTCAGTTAAACAGGCTGACCACATGCTTACTTGCAAAGAAAAATTAACGTGGATGACAGGCTAGAATTTAAATCATTCAAATAGTGTATTTAAGAAGCAAAACTTTTATGAAAACAGAATCCCTTACCCATTAAATGAATTGTTTCACTAATCAACTTGCAGCCATGTTTTAAGTATCAAAAGTACTAAAGCTTTTATTTCCTCATTTTTAATATGAGAAAATTAAAAATCAGAGGGGTTGAACAACTTCCTCAAAGTCATATTAATAAATAATAGAACTAAGATTTATTCCAAGATTTACATCAGCCTAAGCTTTGTTCTTTTCATTATACCTTGCTGCCTCTCATCTCTGCGAAAATTTGGATGTCTGTCTTTGAAGAAAATATATAAAGTGATCTTACGGCGCCCCCTTTGAGCACTTCGATTCTATGATAACGATATTTCCATAACTTTCTAATCTTATGAATGCAGGAACCCTGTGAAAAATGTCCCTTTGCTACTCAGGGGAATTAGTGCCCAGAAATAGGTTTCTAGTCGGCTAGATCATGCTCCTTCTACACAACATTATTTCTGCTAAGTGTTTCTGTTCATTCAACATGGAAAACAAAGTTACAATATTAATGATCACACTGCAGTTTCTGTTGGCAGAAAACTTGGCCTCTGTCCCAGCATTCAGCCCCAACCACATCTCAAGAGGAAAGAATTCCTCCCGTCACTCCACAGCAGCCCATTCTGCTTAACTCAGACCCCCACAGACAGGTGGTGAGGAAGACAAAAGGTTTCTCCAGACAGAGCTGGCAAACAAAAACACTCTAGCCTTTGGAAAGAAGAAAATAAATTATTTATTTATTAACATCACAATAGTCATTATAAGAATGTCATAAAGCACCCTTTGTCACCAGTGACATACTAAAGCAAATATGTATGGGATACTTGAACTGGAAAAATTATTTTTCATTGACCAGCCAACAATTTTGACCTCCTACAGTATTTGAGAGCCAACTTTTACAATGAATCAGTTCCACAGTCTTTTGGACCCAGTAAAATGTATATGTAGTGGTTAGACTTTTGCTTGTGAGTAGTATCAATGTAAAAATAACCTTTAATAAAGTTACCAGCATCCATGTACCTGTATGAATACTCTGTACCCATAACTACTTCATGCCTCCAGTTCTGCCCAGATTCTTGCTGATGGGTGTTTCCTCTGAAGGTTCCCTTGCCCTCTCATCCACAGCACTTCCCTGTGGCCTGCACAGGGACAGAAGCAGCCACTGGGAGAAATTATTAATCAGGTGAACTTCCCACATCAATCAGAAGTTGGAACTCTCCATTGCTTAGGGCACCGGTGCCACAAGCAAGCCCTGGCTCATCCACTTCTCTGCAAACCTCCTGTTCACTTCTGTGAGCTGTGTCCAAATGTGGAAAATGCAGCATGATGACAGATGAGAGGAAGGGAGAGATCTTGGGATGATTATTCATGTCAATACAATGGAATTCTATGAGCAAAAATCTTGCTACTTAGATCACTCTTGAAGAGAAAGTTGGGTAGACTGAAAAATGTGTTGGTGCTTCCAGCCACAGAGAGTATGAGCACTATTACAAAGTGTGTACCCACCAGGAAGTGGTACTGTGTGGATCAGCATTTCTCAAAATTTAATGCACATACAATTCTGCTGGGATCATGCTAAAATGCAGGTTCTGACTCAGACTCCAGAGTAGGACCTGAGATGATTCTTTTACAACAAACATTAAGATGATGATACTTTTAGAGGCAATGGTATAGACAGTAAAAAAACACAAAATCCAATTTTAGAACACATGAGTTGTGGAAACTTGGGCTTCAGTCTTCTTATCTGTGAGATCAGGATTAAGTATTATCGTGTAGGATTACTGTGAGCATTAAATGACATAATGGCATACAATAAGGCACATAAATACTCAGTGCATTGACTACCACCAGTATTTTATTTTTACTGCTCTGAGAATTGGAGCAGCTTCCAAAGAATGATGCCCATTGTACACTTGGTTTTTTGATAGTGAGACCAAGATGTGTGGGATGCCATGAAATGTGTGTGTGTGTGTGTGTGTGTGTGTGTGTGTGTGTGTGTGTGTGTTGAGGTGGTATGACAGAGGGGTCAGGCCAAATCACCAAGGGAAGGCAGGGGGCAGGGAGAAAATCTGAAGGTAAAATGAAAGGTCAGAAGGGGCTTGCCCTCCCTGTGAAGGGAGGAGCCACTGGAGCAGGGAGCTGGTACAGAGCATGCATGCCTGGAGACTGCCCTTCTGCTAAACATGCCAGCTGAAGAAGCAAAAGCAAACAGGGCCATCACTGGCCCTCATTTGGCTGGAAGGCTGAACACGCCCACTGGTTTTTGGCACATGGGATTCTGGGAGAGGACTTTTAAATGGAGCACACCAAGAAGCAAAAGTAAGTTGGTTCTTTCCCCTCCCCCAGTGTTGGGGGGGGCATGTCAATGGTCACCAGGGGGCCTGCCAATAGGGGACAGTGCAGGCCTGTGAGCGGAGATCCTGGGGGCACAGACTCTGAAAGATGCTTGAGTCTGGACAATGACTGGAGACCAGGTAAGCCACCACCTACACTGATGATACTTTTGGGTGGGAAGAGAGTTTCCTGGCACGACCTTGAACTGAGCTGGCAGAGGGTGGTGACCGGATGATTTTTCTTTGGTTGTCTCTGAGGAAATGGGCCTTCAGGCAGAAACTTGACATTATTTCCAAAGACTTTGGTGATAATAGCACTGTGAATAGATTTCTGTTCTTATGTTATTTTCAATTCTTGAACTTATGTAGTAGTTGTAATGACAAATATTTAAAGAGTTATTTTTGATGTCATACTCTGACTTTTTCTTTCTGCTTACTTTTGTCTCCAATATTTTAGGTAGGAACTTGCCATTAAATAAAAGATTCCTTTCTTTTCCACCAAACTCTGTCTTTGGAGATTTGCCTGGTAGACAGCAAGTATTAGGACCTCCCCTGCACTGGTTAGGTTTTATAACAGTGGGGGACAGGTACAGAAGTTGGGATGAAAAGCAAGTCCAGGGAAGAATAAAATGAGAGATCCCAGCTATACTTTGATTAATACTTAGAAACTAGCCCAGTAACAAATGTGTCTATTACATTAGGAGAGGAATTTCCTGGAGAATATGAGGAACAAGCTTTGTGGTTTCTTTCTTTATGCCAGAAATAAAGGTATTGAAGTAAGACTGAGGCTACCAAAATACCACATTGCTTTAATCCTCATACGGCTGATTCTCACAGAACACATCCATAGGGATAGATTCATCAACTGAATAAAAGAATGTAAACCACATTAGTTTGATGCATTCCCAGAGTATTCCACCAAAATTTTAGTCAAGTGCTTCTCTCCTAAATCTTTCCCCAGGTCTCTGAGATGCAGATAGTGTAAGCTCATTTCAGAAAATAATACATTAAACTAACCTCCATTTTAATAAGGATTTGTTGTACACTTCCTCTGCCAGGCTAATCTATGTACCAATCACTTGGAATATAAAAAGACATAGCTCATTCCCATGAACAGTTTTAACCTAATTAGGAAGCTAATAAACAAAGAATGATAATACATTTTAGTAAGTATAGCAGAGATACCCACTGAGTAGATGTTCACATGACAGCACAACACACATGAAAAATACCTAAAATAGTAGTTGTATCCTGGTAGCCCCAAAGCCAAATAAAGCCCATAGGTATAATATATACAGAGGGTTTGAGTTTTGGGTTTTGTTTTTTTTTTGTATGGGTTGAGTTTAATTAGTTGACTACATTAACACAAAGGAAGAGTTGTGCTCAACTTCCTCCCAGGCACAATCAGCTGAAGCTGAGTAGTGGGTGTTCCAGTTCACCACCATCCCCACTGTTTCCTACAATCACACATAAGCTTCACTCACTGAACTTATCAATCTGGCTTGTATAGGGTGTTAAGTTTGACCTAAGGAGAGATGGTAAAGAAGTATAAAATTTCTTTCTAGAAGGGTGGAGAGGAAAAAAAAAACATGTTTTTAAAAATATATATATTTATCTACATATTTACCATTTGGATTCTCTTTATCTCTTACTGTAGACCCAAATTCCCATCTGATATAATTTTATTTCTGCTGAAAGAATTTTTTTAAACATTTCTTACAGTGAAGTTATCTTATCTTTTATTTACCTGAAATGGTTTTTATTTTGCCCTCATTTTTTAAAAATATCTCTGTTGGGTACAAAATGCTAAGTTGGTAGATTTTTCTTTCAGTGCTTAGAAGATAGCATTCTATCGTCTTTAGGCCTGCATGGTTTATGATGAAACAGTCTGCTGTAATTCTGTCTTTGTTCCTCTGTAGATAATGTGTCTTTTTACATCTGGCTGTTTAAATTTTCTTTTTGGCATTGATTTCAGAAATTGAATTATGGTGTGCCTTGGTGTGGTTTTCTTTGTTGTTTCTTTTTGAGTTTGTTTTTCACAAAATTTGGATAATTTTCAGCCATTAGTTCCTCAAATAATGTTTTCATTTCCCTGGTACCACATTTCTAGGATTCTGATCACACATATGTTATATGGCTTAATATGGTTCCAGATTCATTGAGGCTTTGTTTGTGTGTGTGTTTGTTTTGGCTTTGTTTTTGGTCTTTTTTTTTTTTTACCTGTACTTAATTTTGGGTAGTTTTTGTGGGTATGTCTTAAAGTATGGTTATCTTTCCTTTTGCATCATATAATATACTGGTAATTCTAACTAGTCTATTTTTCATTTCATGTATTTTTATCTCTACAAGTTACATTTGCATCTTTTTTAATATCTTTTATTTTCCTTTCATGATGCTCATTTTCTTTCAGAACCTTAGCATAAGAATAAGCTTTGTAATAGCATCGTTAAGGTCCTTGTATACTAACTCCATTATCTTTATCATTTCTCAATCACTAAAAATTGTTTCATTTTTCCCTTGTTATGAATCATATTTTCACACTTCTTGGCATATCTAGTAATTACTTTTGAATTTCACATATTGTGAGTCTTGTCTTATTGGGTGCACATTGGGTTCCTTTAAAGAACCTTGGATTATAGGGCAGATCAGTTTCTCCTATGAGAGACTTGCTTTTAAGCTTTTTATTGTGGGTCCACAGCAGCTTTTATTCTAATATTAATGTAACCCCACTGCTAAGGCATGACCCTTCCAAGGAAAGATTCTTCATTCAGGCTGGTGGAAACACAATCTCTTCCCAGTCTTGCGTGAGCTCCAGGTATTGTTCAGCTAAGTGCGTTCTGGTAGCTTTTTCCCCAATCCTGGTAGCTTCTTCACATGTGTGTGCAGATAATAATATTCAGCCAAACACATGGGGTGAACTCTGGAGTCACCTTCCCATTTCATTCCTTCTGTTCTGGTAATATGCCCTGCAAATTCTAGCCTCCTTGGTCTTCCCAGACTTTGATCTTTGTCTCCCTCACATCAGTGAGACCACTGGGTCATACTTTCGTTCCCACACTGGGAAGTGGCCTGGAAACTGGCTTTAGCAGAAAGCTATGCAAATCGTAGGGCTCACCTCACATGCTTTCTTACTCACAGGAATAAAATCTGGTGATCCAACATCTGACACTTTGTATGATTTCTAATTGTTTACAGTGGAATGGTGATTGGTGTAGTAATTAACTGTTTGTGAGCAGAAACAGAGGTAGGCATAGTTAGTAGAAAGTGAAGACATGGAGAGCATTTCAGGCAGAAATAATCACATACGCCAAGGCAAAGAGGTGACAAACAGCAATCATGAGTATCAGGAGGTAACAATTTGGTGTCGCTGCACCCTAAAGTTAGAGGCAGGAAAGGATGGGTAAAACGTGTGGCTGGAGCTGAGACCTAGGGCCAGAATTTCGGGCCTCAGAGATCATATGACTAAGAACTATGAGGTAATGGGCAAAGAGTTAAGAGACCTGGGTTTGAGTTCTAGCCTATTATCAGCTCTTTAACCTTAAGCAATTTTTTGTGCTTTTGTTTTCTCAGCTGTAAAACTGGCCTTCACCAGTTCTTATCCAAGACATTATTTCAGGACAATATTTCTGCAACAGAGCTCAGTGGAAGTGGAGGACAATTCAAGCTGGAATCTTTAGAGAGAGGAGATTATTAACAAATAGCATGTATTGATCACCTACTAACTACATGCTAAAATTTATGCTGAGAGTTTTAAATATATTGTCTTTACTCCTTACAACAACCAAGCTTATGAATTAGGAAAGAGAGAGGTTAACAACTCATCAACATTGACATAGTTAAAAATGGTGGAGACGGGATCTGAATCCAAGCCTCGGTGACTGCACTTTGCCGCTTCCATCCTGGGCCCAAACATCAATATGTCTTTAAAGCTCCTTGAGTGATTATAATGTGCATTCAGGGTCGAGAACCAACCTACTGGAAATATTAAAAGCAGGTTTGAGACATCCACCTTAATAATAACAAGTAATGCCTTCAATGCTGTTTCTCCTCCCCCAGTACATGATTGGATACACTGTAATTGTGCACATACTGCACTCCAACCCTGTGAGGGGCTGGTGGTAGGTGGCTTAGCAAAGTTTTAATTTTCTGGAAGACCTCTTCCCGTACCTTCTTGGTTTAAAAAATGGTCAGTTGTACTATCTACTTGTGCTTTTTGCAACAGTGTAGATCAACTGAACATATGTTATTTGTTAATGTTGGAGTAAATTCGCCCCACATTTTATTCTATTTAATCTTTGGAGCATGTTGATGGCATTGGAGAAGATTTTACAGTACTCATGGCAGCGGATTAAAACCTTACTTACTAGGGTCTGGGTACTGTGCTGAGCAATCTACTCATACTGTCTCAGTTAATTCTCACAACAATGTCATGAGGTGGGTACAGTTATTACTCCTGTTTTATAGGACAGTGAGGCCCAGAGCTACGCTGTGGGTCATCCAGAAATGAGGCCCAGCAGTCCTGCGCTAGAGCTGAAGGCCTGGGCCCTGCGTCGTGCTGCTCCTCTCCTAGCAGTGGTTGCTGGTCTGAGGGAAATGTCCTTTACTTCTCTGGAACAATTGAAAGTGTTAAAAAATATTGTCTTACCATCCTTTTAAAAGGTAGAGTGAACAGAAAAGAAAATTCTTGGTACCCTGAAACCAAACTCATATTCTTCTGGTCTATTGTAGGTGAAACCTCGTTTTTGGTACACGGGTCATTGCTCAAAAGCAATGCGTGCCTTTATCTTTCTGATCTGTGTGTGGTCTCAGTAATGTACGTGTGTTATGGGCCATGCCACAAGTCTGGCTCTCCCTTCCCCAGCAAGGATTTTACTACGCAGACCACGTTAACATGAAAAATCTGGAACAAAGAGAAACTTTGACTAGCCACATTACGTTCACAGCTGAAGGGCCTGCGTGATGAATCACCCATTGAGAAAAAAAGAACAATTCTAAAGCATTTTCTTTCAGTATGAGAATCACTAATGTCTAATTCAGAGATGAGTACTTAACAGATCTAGGGAGTTGAGAAGCCAATGAACACAAATTGTCTTACTATATAGGTCTCTGATATGTAGTAAAATGGTTTATACAGAGCAATTTAACCTGGGTGACTACATTTTGGGTGACCAATTTTTGTTATCTAGCAGGACCACTGGCTTCCATGAGCTTCTCCAGGGCACAAATAGGCATTTTCCCACCAGCATGCAAAATGGCTTTTCACCCTTCTAAAAGAAAAAGACAGGGGAAGAAGTCACTTTCCTAGTAGCCTCCAACACTGGATTCCCACACCCCTCCCAGAAAATCTGGCAGCGAAAACAGCACGCACAAGAAAAATGCATAGATGACTCTGTTGTTTCCTTCAGGCATTAGTTTCAACTTCCCTTAAACAAATAAAACTCTTTGATCAAGCTTACTACAAAATATTAAAGTGAACATATTGTTTCACCCATACCCCCCGCTCCGAGGTAGAGGAGGTTAACAAAAACTGAAGAAGGGAAGCCAGATGCAACGTAATTGGAAATTGGATATTAGCCCAGAATAATAGCTGATCAACCTTACAGTTCTATCATTTTTCATGTAAGAAGTTTTTGACCCAGTGTAGAGATTATTTATTCTATAAAACCCTGAAAGGAGTGAGTGCTCTGTCCCAGGGCGTATTTCGTGCCAGTAGTCTAGGCGGGATTTCCCCAGCGGGCAGGAGTTTGGACTGAATGACTCTGGATCTTGGATAGCACGTGCTGAATTTGATACTGCGTAGATCCACCCAAGGACAGAGCCCGCCCCCGAGCCAGAGCTGCTGAAATACTTCTGACAAGGTTTCCTTTTGGCAAGTGGAGATGGGCTAGTTCCTTGTGAAGGAAAAACATCATGCAGCCCCCGGGTGTGTTGCAGTGAACATTCACTACATGGGGGGCAGGTGGGTAATGAGATCTAAACACTCCCAGAAACTTCGCTACAGCTTCCCTTAGTGCTCTCCGTGGTCTGCTAGCAAAGGCCAAATTCCTGACTCCATGGACGCATCCATCCTACCTCCAAAAGTGGGAGGTCTTTGTTGGGTCCCTAACCTATAGAGTCTGGGGCAAAGCGGAGTTCACCTGCAGCAGAACACGGTGGTGCTTGCCGGTCCTAGGGACGATGGCCCAACCACTGCTGAACAGGCTCCTGCCTGCCTGTATCCTTTTAACAGTGGGACACCCACAGTGCTATTTCTCAGCTCCTGTTAGAGAATCAGAGTCCTCAGCCAGCGGGACCAAATCAGTTCGAATTTCCCAGGTTAAAACTTGAAATTCTTCTGAATACAGTCACATGAACATGTTTTTTGGTCCTATATTAAAAAAAATAAAATAACCTAACAACAGCTTTATTCCTCTAAAGTAGTAGTGTGCGTTTCACAGCTCACTGCGCTGCAGATGCAGGACCTGCAAATCCTGCTCGAAGTCTAAGATCTGCAGAGAGCCTGGGACTTCGCTGCCACCAGAGCACAGCACGGCTGGCAGCTGTGAGCCTGTGGGGTTGCAATTCATCCTCCTTTCCCTGCGCAGACAACACTGCAGGGCTGTGCGGGAAACAGTATGTGTCCAGGCCGATGATGAGAGCCTTCCTGTGCATTTCATCAAAACCAAAGCCGAGACCAGAGGGTTATGTCAAGGAAATCACATCAGACAGTGCCCTTTCAACATCTAAACTCCTGTGCCTTGAAAACACTAAATTGAATTGATGATTTTTCCCCCCTGAAGCCATTTGTTCTAAGTTCATAAGGAATGCCAGAAAAACCATCTCTCTTTTCTCTTGCTTGCAAGAAGCACTGGGTACAAAGGACAGGCAAGAATCAGCAGGGGACAACATTAATGAGACAGCATGAAAGTGAGTATGAGCTGTTGTGCTACTCCTATTTTTGGCTGTCAATGGAAGCAATTGGAGCTAATAAAAAATAAAATAAATACAGTTGGTGGTGGTGAGAGTGGCCGGGGGAGAAGGAATGCTCTTTCCGGTCTTCCCTATTGCTAAGCCGATAGAAACTGCTCTAGAACGTTGCGTCTTATTTCCTGACTACATGCTCTCTTCCTTTTTTAGACAGGCAAGAGGGTAAGATGTTTAAAAGTCGCTAGAGACCTGAGTTCTAGGCTCAGCTCTACCACCACGCTGTTTACAGTTGGGGTCATAACGGTGGACAGTAATAAAACTAAGTAACTTGTGTAGAGCACCTACTACGTGCCAGGTACTGTTCTCAATGCTTTGTGTCTGTTGACTTAGTTAATCATCACAATGATAGTAGGTACTATTTTCACACCCTTTATAGACGAGATAGCAACTCAGTCACTTACCCAATGTCACACGACTCACAAGTGGAACACCTGGGATTCAGATACAGTCTCCAGAGCACAAGTTCTTCACGACTACACTATTTTTCACCTAGCTGATCCCCGGCTTCCTCATCTTTAAAAACTGTAGGTTATAGACCTCATAGATTTATTGTGCTAGTTAATAAGATATTGTATATATACCGAGCACAGGGCTTGAGTTATAATAATAAGCCATCAAAAATGCCAGTTATTCTTTGTTGCCTTTCGTTCCTTCTCTTTCTTTCAGCCCAGTCCCAAAGAGGTGGGACCAGCAGGGAGGACTTGGAGAAATCGTGCTGGTTTCTTTTCTTCCCCGCCCAGGGTGTCCTGTACCCATATACTACTATGTGGCATAACTAATATTCACAAGAATAATAGGCCACTAGGTGCCAAGAACATGTGAGAAATATACAGAACCCATCATTTTACAAAACCTGTTTGTTTCCCAAACCCCCCCAGCCTCTGCTGAGTGAGTTTAAGATTACTAGCAATATATCCATTGCAAACCCTTTTAGTCAAGAGGGTCTGCTGCTTTGTCTTGAAGGCTTTGTCTCTGCAAGCATACAGGACTCTTTTATTTCAGCTGCAAGGGAGTTTGGGTAGCAGCCAGAGTCTGTAACATTTGGGGTCCCTAAGCCTTTATGCATCTGTTGTTTGGCCATCAAAACTGACTGCATTGACTTGGTTGAAATTACAACTCAATTTACACCCTGTATTTCCCCCTTTCTTATTCTTCATCATACAGGACTTGCGATTTAACAGCATTTCTTTGACTTTCTGGCCTCCTCTCAAGACTTTATTTGATCTCTACAGCTTATATAAGAGAACGGTGTTCTCTGCCACCAATAATAACTCTTCAATTGGATACTCCAATCAGACACTTTTTTTTTCCAACAAGCTTCTAGCAGCTTCCTTCCTTTTCTGTCTTGGAGAAAAGAGAAACAACTTGGCAAAAAATAAATAAATAAACAAACAAGCAAATAAATAAATAAACCTCCATTTTTAGAATGAGACAAAAGCTAGGCCCACAGGTGAAAGAAAGCCGACTGTCCTCAGAGTGGGGAGAGTGCTTCCACTGAGAGAAAACCACCTCTGCAGGTACTTGATTGCTGAGAAAGTGACAAGGCGGGTGTGATCAAGGCACTGAGCGTTGTTTCTGATGCTCACTTGTCACATGATTCGAGGCAAGTTTGTTTGCTTCTCTGGGACTCAGTTTTCAAATCTGTAGAAGATTGTTCTCTGGTGTCTTTACCACAGAGCTTAAAGTGTTTCACCATATGTTACCTCTTTCATTCTCATAACCCTGAAACTCAGGCACAAATACTTTGTTTTAGGACCTGAAAGGAAACAGAGGAGCAAAGAATGTTGGAGCTGCCCACAGTTGTGATGTGGCTCAGATAGGAATTCACACTATTTTAATGCTAAGTGCTATTGTTTTCTAGAAATGTCTTTGCCTCAAAATGGAATTCTTAACATAGAAATAAACCACCTTACTTGCAAGTCACTTGAATTGAGTATGTAAATGAACTTAGGGGATTTGAAAACCCAATCTAATAGAAAGCATTAATGCTCAGCCAGGAAAAATAGGTCCAACAGAGTTTCACATTATAGAAATAATTCATACTCAGGGTCTACCACCTTGAAACCCTGACTATTTAATCCTCACAGTTACCTTGTGAAACACATTATTAGTCATTATTAGTTCCATTTTACAGCTGGAGGAACTAAGGAAGAGTGTTGGAATGGCTTCTCTGGGGCCTCAGAGGAAGTGCGTGCTGCACAGGGGAAATTCCTGTATTTGCTCTCTCTTTTCTTCATGCAAATAGAGAAAACAGGTTGTCTGGAGAAGTTCTCACAGCTGAAATCATTCTTGCAACTGGAGGCACATTCCCATCACGCCTGCTTTGGGGTACAGTAGCAGCTATCAGATTTCTAAAATCCAAAATAAAGACAAATATAAGCTTCATGTTGGGAAAACACCCTTAAGGGTGTGTTTCTCTAATTGTAGTCCCTGGGCCGTCAGGAATTTGGGAGAACCCTAAATCATTCACAGACTGTGACACTTACGCTGTTATTCATGAATTAACTGCATATTTGATGGCATTCGATTAAAAGCTGATGTCTTCTTAGGCACGTCTTAACCAAAAACAGTGCCATGCTTCCCATTGGTTTTCAACATGTAGGGATGTTTGTGTATCGTAGTGAAGTGTGTGTGTCTATGATGTCAAGTAGGCATTTACTGAGCATGAACTACCCATCAAGCACTGTGTCTACTTTTTGGGAAACAGAAACAAAAATATTCTCTCTTCCCTCAAGAATATAAAATCTAGGTAAGAAAATAAAACAACATATTAAGCTCTGGTAAAACCTGGAATTCAAATATATGTGATTTTTAATTTTCTGGAACCCTGTATTTCTTTAACTTTTTGAATCCTGAAAAAAAAATTTTAAGTACCTAATAATGCTACTATAATTAGTTCTTCACATTTTAAAAATAATTTTTAATCTTCTAATCTATATTCAGGTTTAGAATTTCCTAAAAGGCCTTATACTTAAACTCCCTTATAAAGCAATTACATGATTAAAATACAAATAAAGACTGCTTATCTTAACGTTGATCATCTATAAATTTAGGATAAAATGGGAGCTTCTATCTTCCAGGTGCCATGCTGTGTGTTGAGCATCAGAGGATCAAACATGATTCTGACTCAAGGGTCCAGTGGGAGAGAGATGCGAGCCGACGACTGCGGTGCAGCAAGGTGAGTGCTGGCTGGCGTACCTACAATGTATTGTAGGCGGTAAAACCAGTCCCTAGAGATCAGCCATATGACCATGTGGGTGCGGGATTTGGTTGGGGAGGGGACAGGCCCAGTGAAGGAAGGCTGTATGGAGGAAGTCATGTTTGAGCAGTTCTCAAAGAACAGAAGGTTCCCAAGAAGAAGATGAGGACTTTCCCAAGTAAAAAGAGAAGCATGCGCAAAGCCTACATAATAGCATGATTTGAGAGTGTCCCAGGGTTTTTAAGAGAAAACCTCCTGAAAAGGCTAAGATGCAGGGCAGTGTCTAGGTTCTGCTTCAGCTAATGAAATCTGCTGCCAGCATGTTCTCCCACCACCCCTCAGTCCCTGAGACACCCTTGCCTTCTGCTACCTGCCCTTCTTCCACTGTCAAATAATAGTTGTGTTGCTCTTGAACTTCCCAAACATGCGAAAAAATACCTTGAGCTCCACCAGCGAGAGGACCAAATAGACATAAAAGAGCTTCCTTGGACAATAACATGTAGTCGAAATTCCAGGGCATGGTTGCTTGATTTGTACATTAACCACGGCTCCAGTACCTCCTCCTTCTGTTGTTGGCCATCTGGTGATTTCACTCCTGACATTTGTGCACCCAACTGGTTGTGTGATTCCACCCTTTCAGCTGCCATTGCTTCTTGTGGTGATAAAAGCTAAAATACAGGATGGCAGTAGGATTCGGGAATAATCTGCGAACTTTCTGTTTTTGTTTGATCTGTTTTTCAGAAAAACAACATACTTGTTCTATTTTATGGAAAATTAACATTCCTGTCAAAATGTTCTTTTACAGTGGTTTTGATGAAAGACTGTTCTAGCTAGTCTCCAAAATTGTTTGATGGTTATACTTTTGCTTAATGCCTTAAGTACTAAGAGAAGTACTAAGAGAAAACCCTGTAGCAAACATACGGTTTTGACATTATTAGCAAGGGAAAACACTGTATAAAGATAATTATGTGTGTCTAACTACCTATCTTAGGCTAAAATCTTTGAACATAAGAGAGTTATAAATGTCTTTGTTTGAAGTTTTGTGGTGAAATAATCATTAGAAGCTTATGTAGATAAGCCTTCATTGATAACTATCCTATGAAAATATCGTTAAAAAGCTGGGCTTTTGCTAAATAATGCAAAGTACATTTTAAAATTCCATATTGGTGAAGTATATGTAGTTTCACTCTGCAAATTCTTACTAAGTTGCTTGATTGTATAGACACTGTCGTATATAAATGCTTGTCATTTTTTGTTTGTTTTGTTTGAAACTTATGTAACTTTTTTTAATATATTTTATTGATTATGCTATTACAGTTGTCCTATTTCTCCCCCATCATTCCCCTCCACCCTGCACACCCCCTCCCACTCACATTCCCCCCCTTTAGTTCATGTCCATGTATCATAAGTTCTTTAGCTTCTACATTTCCCACACCATTCTTGCCCCCTCATCTATTTTTCTACCCATCATCTATGCTACTTATTCTCTGTACCTTTCCCCCTCTCTCCTCCTCCCACTCCCCTGTTGCTAACCCTCCATGTGATCTCCATTTCTGTGTTCTGTTCCTGTTCTAGATGTTTGCTTAGTTTGCTTTTGTTTTAGGTGTGGTTGTTAATATCTGGAGTTTGCTGTCTTTTTACTGTCCTATTTTTGATCTTCTTTTTCTTAGATAAGTCCCTTTAACATTTCATAAAATAAGGACTTGGTGATGATGAACTCCTTTACCCTGACCTTATCTGAAAAGCACTTTATCTGCCCTTCCATTCTAAATGAAAGCTTTGCTGGATAGAGCAATCTTGGATGTAAGTCCTTGACTTTCATGACTTGGAATACTTCTCTCCAGCCCCTTCTTGCCTGGAAGGTCTCTTTTGAGAAATCCGCTGACAGTCTGATGGGAACTCCTTTGTAGGTGACTGTGCCCTTATCCCTTGCTGCTTCTAGAATTCTCTCCTTCATTTTAATCTTGGCTAATGTATTTATGATGTGCCTTGGTGTGTTCTTCCTTGGGCCCAACTTATTTGGGACTCTCTGAGCTTCGTGGA
>PVKU01008292.1:65067-75731 GCA_004027475.1 Anoura caudifer
C
Source organism: Anoura caudifer (assembly GCA_004027475.1). Lineage (NCBI taxonomy): Eukaryota > Metazoa > Chordata > Mammalia > Chiroptera > Phyllostomidae > Anoura > Anoura caudifer. Next base: position 65,069 of record PVKU01008292.1, read on the forward strand.
TCCTCCTCCCACTCCCCTGTTGCTAACCCTCCATGTGATCTCCATTTCTGTGTTCTGTTCCTGTTCTAGATGTTTGCTTAGTTTGCTTTTGTTTTAGGTGTGGTTGTTAATATCTGGAGTTTGCTGTCTTTTTACTGTCCTATTTTTGATCTTCTTTTTCTTAGATAAGTCCCTTGAACATTTCATAAAATAAGGACTTGGTGATGATGAACTCCTTTACCCTGACCTTATCTGAAAAGCACTTTATCTGCCCTTCCATTCTAAATGAAAGCTTTGCTGGATAGAGCAATCTTGGATGTAAGTCCTTGACTTTCATGACTTGGAATACTTCTTTCCAGCCCCTTCTTGCCTGGAAGGTCTCTTTTGAGAAATCCGCTGACAGTCTGATGGGAACTCCTTTGTAGGTGACTGTGCCCTTATCCCTTGCTGCTTCTAGAATTCTCTCCTTCATTTTAATCTTGGCTAATGTATTTATGATGTGCCTTGGTGTGTTCCTCCTTGGGCCCAACTTATTTGGGACTCTCTGAGCTTCGTGGACTTCCTGGTAGTCTATTTCCTTTGCCAGATTGGGGAAGTTCTCCTTTATTATTTGTTCAAATAAGTTTTCCACTTGCTCTTCCTCTTCCCCTTCTAATACCCCTATAATTCAGATGTTGGGATGTTTAAAGATGTCCTGGAGGTTCCTAAGCCTCTCCTCATTTTTTTGAATTCTTGTTTCTTCCTTCTTTTCTGTTTGGTTGTTTCTTTCTTCCTCTGGTCCACTCCATAGATTTGAGTTCCAGTTTTCTTCCCATCTCTATTGGGTCCCTGTGCATTTTTCTTCATTTCACTTATTGTAGCCTCCATTTTTTCATCTAATTTGTGAGCAAAATCAACCAATCTGTGAGCATCCTGATCACCAGGGCTTTGAACTGTGCATCGGATAGGTTGGCTATCTCTTGGTTGCTTAGATGAATTGGCTCTGGGGCTTTGATTTGTTCTCCTGTTTGAGCCAATTTTGGGGTTTTTGTTTTGTTTTTGGTCTGGTCATGGCTGTTACATAGTGAGGGGTGGAGCCTCAGGTGTTCCCCAGGGTGAGGCAGCCCAGTCTCTGGGTAGTGACGCTGTATGTGGGGGCGGGGTCCGAGAGGGAACAATGGCCCTTGCATCTCGCTTTCTCAGATTCCAGTCCTTTCTGCCGCTTCCGCTTTGCCTGGATTATCTGTGTGCAAATGTGGGACCACCTGGTCAGCCAGCCGCCTTGCATAGCCTCACTGGGTCTGCACAGTTGCCACCCCGTGCCCGGGGTCTGCTAGCTGCCACCTGTGCATCTGAAGTCTGCCAGCCACTGCTGCCTGCATGCCCTGTCTGCACCTCCACTTTTTCCTGCCATGACTCTGCCCCTCTTACCAGTCTGGATGAATGGTTGTTGGGCTTTCATATAGTTCAATTTTCTATCAGTTCTGATTGTTTTCTTGTTTCTAAATCTTTGTTGTCCTTAATTTTGGTTGTGAGAGGAGGCACAGTGTGTCCACCTATGCCTCCATCTTGGCCGGAAGTCAGAAATGCTTGTCATTTTTAAAAGAAGTAAAGATTATAGTTACCCAGGGAGCCCTTACAATGATTAACACAGGAAAGACAAAATTGTAACATTACCTCATTAAGTACTGAACAATTACAAAGTAACACATGCAATATTTGATGTTCAATGTGTATATTATCTCATTTAATCCCCTTGGTTACCCTTGAAGTCAGTTTATTATCCACCCCACACCCTCCTTTTTAGATGAGGAATCTGAGAGTTAGAAAGAGAAAGACATTTATCCAAGTGTGTTAGAGTTAATAAAACACAAAGCCAGGTTTTGAACTCAGAAACATCTAATCCCAAAGATTTGTCTCTTAACTACTATCTTCTATTTCCCTCTTGTCTTTGGTAATATACTTACTAATGGGAGAAGTACTTGGAGCAAATACTTCCTCCTAGTTGGTAATATAGTAACACAGCACCTTACTGTTTATCAAATGTGTTTGTATATGTCAGAACATGTAATCTCTAACAACCTTTGAGGTAGGTGTTATAAACTTCTCTTTTTTAGAACTGAGTTCATTGAGGCTCAAAGAAATTAAAGGACTTACCTAAAGTCATACATCTGGTATGAGGCAGAATGAAAAGGGAAGCTAAGTCTTCTGGTTTCAAATTCTCTGCTCTTATTACGATGCCATTGTCACTCCAAATAGCTAGAAAAAAGGGCAATGGAAAGTTTGTTCTACACAAACATATAGGCACATGAACTCAACAAATAAGGAGGTATTACTACTGTATCTCTTTATGCTAATAAAATGTAATTCAAATTAAAACATGTCAATTTTTGTTTTAAAACTTAGTGGCAATTGAAACTGTTAACAAGCTTAATAATAAAGGACAAAAGTATTCAATAGTTATCGATCATCATAAAATTGTAAGTTTTACTGATTATAAGATATATTTATCTCAGTTTATCTATTTAATAACCTTTAAAGACTGCAAACTTTAAAATATGACAGGTAATATTTAAAATATTTTTCACTGTAGAAAAAAAGAGGGGAAGCATTTGTTAGCTACCTGTTTTAATGTGGAGAAAGGGAAATTTTTTCAAAATGAATTGTCAGTGAAAACTGGGGAAAGATAAGGAACAAAAAGACCTTTGAATCTTGTTAGTTCCTGAAGTTTAAATTTTTACGTCTAAAATGGAGAGGAAAGAATAAAAATTTAGGCCTCTGAAAGATGTTCAAAAAAACATCATTCAAGAAGTCAGTGGCAACAATAATTTACACATTGCATGCAGAGCAACAAATTCTGTTTCTGTGTTTTGTGTTTGGAGAATGAAAACAAGTCAAAAGGAAAAATTCCAAAGAAGGTTCAAATTTATTCTCCAACCTCAGAGCCTAGTTCAAGTTTGCCTGTGTGGTTTTATTGCTTAGTTCACACACACAAATTAGCACTGGCAATCCTAAGAGCCAGCTTTGAAAAAAATCTTTTGCTTCTGGAGTTGATGAAAGAAAACACTCTTTCTCAAAAATGTGATTATTTGGTTCCTCACAAGTTCAAAATGTGTGAAAAGAGAGAGGGGAATTTCTTTAAAGGAACTTTCTTCCACCACATTTTAAGATGTTGATTGTTCATCAATGGTGGGCAATCGGGCTTCTAACAGCAGGGAAACATAATGGCATCTTTCAAATTAGTCAACAGGAAGCTTAGTGTCAAATTATGTATGTAACCAGAATACCTTGGAGTTGCTTTTTGTAGTTACTCTTTTATAGGGAAAAAAATAATGCAATAATTTACATTTTGAATCATTGGGATTTAACAGTAACCTTTACCACAGTAAAATCTCATTGAAAAAAATCTTGCTATAACATTCCCTCAAGAATAAGTTGTTATAGTTATAGCCAGATAAAATATGATTTGCTTGTAAGGTGAAAGCTACTACTATGCCCTACTATCTGCATTATATGTTACTGTGAAACTATATTGAAATAAGTATGAGAAAAATACCAATTGTCTAACCAAAGAAAACATTCACAAATCTAACAGTTTAAAAAAGGATATGAGAAATGTAAGTTATAAAATGTGCATTTTGCTAAAGTCTTACAACACAACAGTCAGGAAAAGAGAAGTCCAGAAGTTGAGAGTTCTGTGCTAAGCTCCTACGTGGGCAGTCTCTGTCCTGGCAAACCACACAAGTCACTTGTGAAACACCATGGGCATTAGCATTAGAACTTTATCTAATGCTGTCAACACTTCAGAAGCCACTGCCAATCAAACTAGTTTTTAAAAATACATTTGCTCTTTTTTCTTGGCCAAACCAGGGAAGTTTTTTGAAATTTCGTACTTGGTGACATTCACAGTATTTGTATGGGTTTGAGTTAAGAATAACCCTAGAAATCATTTGTTTACTCCTTTAAACAGACATTAGCCCCTAAACCTGTGTTTTCATTCAAGTGTGCTCATTTCCATGTATTTTATCTTAGCACCTTTTTATACTTTATAGAAGAACATTTTCCTCTTGATCTAACGTTCTCAAGAGATAGCACTTCCATTAGATGTGAAGATTTTAAAACCACTTCCTAAATTGGAAAGTATTATTTACATCTCAAAGAACATATATCGCAAATGGTTTTTTAAAATTAAAAAGCACCCCCAAACAAGATACACAATATATCCACTAAGGATTTCGAATAAATCTAATATTTAAATGATTAAAAAACCACACCAAGTCTTTTTGGCTGAACCTCACATGACCACCTACTCTGGGTAGATGGAATGAAGTTGAGGTATGGGGGTATGACATCTGGCAAGGACTTGTGAATTACAATTTTCTTTTACAACTGAAAACCATATCCTGGTCAGGTCTCAGTGGGGTTTACCGCTGTCAGAGCACACAAGGTTTGTTTTGATCTGTTATGGAGTAACACACATCGCATTCGGTTCACACTAATAACATCCCCATGTCTGGTGTACACCAATCCAGAGCCTACTAATTAAAGGTTGGAATTAACCAAACACGGTTTTACTACAAAACATGTGAAACTTATTAAAACTTAAAAGTAACTGCTGATTCTCAATACAGGCAGAACTGAAGAATGTGGGAGTCTTGTGAGGTTACTTAAGCAAAAATGTTAAAGCACATTCAGAATGCTTTGCTCTGCCTTTTCAGTACACAAGGTGTTAACATAGTAGAAAACTGTGCTAAAGTTTTAAGATTACAGAAACCAAGAGGTAAAAAGGATTCACCAGGGTAGTAGTAGTAACTCCTACTCTGAGTTTTTGCTTTAACAAGTTATTCTATATGCAGTCGTTACCTTAGCACTTTCTCACCAGCAAACTGTTGGTTGATTTGGGAATGAAAGGAGGAACGGTGGAAGACAGCAGAGATGGGGTGAGTTTCGGCCACTAAGTCACATAATTCGATATAAGACTACAACTTTACTTTTTTATCTTTTAACTATACATAATATACATATTTAAAAGGACTGTTTCATAAGTATACAATTTTCTAAATTTTCACGAACTGGATTTATCCTTGTAACAAGCACCCAGGTCAAGATACAAAACATTCCTGGCACTCTCACAGATTATTCTTTAACTTAGCAATATAGCTTCACCTACATTGGACACCTAGATCTTGCTCTTGTCATGATTTGAAAGAATAGCAAATTTCTGAAGCTGGAAAACAACAGAAATGAAAATGGCCATCACCGAGTGCCCTCTGCTTGTGGTTTTGACAGAGCTACTGGGTCCCAACATGGGATGTATGACAGCAACCACTTAAGCTGCATTCAAGGAAGGCACAAAAAGGGAGAAAAACATTTCAATTAAGAGACCTAAGATGGTGGAGTAGGTAGATGTTATGCTAACCTCCTCCCAGGACCAAACTTGAATTACAACTAAAATATAGAGCAATCAACCTGAAGACTAGATGACGAGAAGTGTTATAACAACATCAAGACTGATAGGAAGGGCAGAGATGCAAAAAGGGCTGGCCCTGCTTCCACGGGCAGTGACTAAGATTCCAGAGAGATATCTCACCTGCAGAGGTTCCCCCTGAGGAGCTGGGATCTCAACCCCAACCTGAGCGTCCCGGCCCCAAAGCACCAGAGCCAGGAAAATGTGCCCACATAACATCTGGCTGTGAAAAATCAGCCAGGATTCTGTCTACCAGGGAGAGACAGGAGTCTGCTAGAGACACAAATCCCTCTTAAAGGGCCAACAAACAAAATCTCATTTGCAGCCACTCACCATGGGCTCAGGCAGAGGAAGGGTAGAGCAGACTAGTGTTGCATAAAGAGAGATTGGGGTTTGTGGCTCTGGAAAGATAGCTGAGGGGACAGTCACCATGAATACCCCCTTCCATACCCCCTTCTTGAGTGAAGCACCCTCCTCCATATGGCATCAGTCTGAGGGAATGCAGTAGCCCCAACCTCTGGACTCCTTGCCACCCCACCCTCCGAAATCCATGCCCTGTTGAGGAGTCACCTGCCTGGACCAGGGTGTAGAGGTCTGTGCAGACTCAAGGGGTGTGAGTTATGTGGCTTTGGGGTGGGGGCCATTCCTCTCCCTTTTCCGTGAACCTGACTGGTGCCTCCTCCTCATGAAAAATTCTCTGGGTTCTGGTGACTCCAACCTCTGATGCCTAGTGGCTCAGCCTTGCTAAGGTCTAGGCAGAATCAGGGGCAGGCTGAGTTGTATGGTTCTGCGGGGAGGAGGCTACTCTCCATACCTTCTCCCAAGCTTGTCTGGCACCTCCCCCTTACAGTAGATCCACTAGCCCCATCCTCCCGACTCCTTGCAGCCCCACGCTACTGAGATCAAGGTCCTGGAAGAATCTGGGATAGACTTGAGTTATGTGGCTCTAGGATGGAAGACATTTTTTTCTCACATACCCAACTGGTGCAGAGCCTTCTCTTCACACAGCCAAATCTTGATCTATTTGGGCCTGATAAACTCTTTTTCTTTTTAAAAGTTTTATTTATTTATTTTTAGAGAGAGGAGAAGGGAAGGAGAAAGAAAGGAAGAAACATTGATGAGCAAGAGAAACATCAATTGGTTGCCTCTCACACGCCCCCAACTGGGGACCTGGCCTGCAATCCAGGCATGTGCCCTGACCATGAATCAATCCAGCAACTTTTCTGTTTGCAGGATGACACCCAACCCATTGAGCAACCCCAGTCAATACTGCACATGAAAACCTCTCTGGCCTTATGATTCTCTGAACTCCTGCCCCATCACAAATGTGCAAGTACCCAGAGAGTGGCAGCTAGACTTGATATACCCTGGGACATTTGCTGAGTGGCCTCAGACCCAGCACTGGCACTGAGTTTGAACTTGTGTCAATCTAGTTAACACCAATCACCCCCACCTAGGAATCCAATAGAACCTAGTTCGTGCAACTCAAGTACTGCAATGGTTCTTTCAGTGAATGAGCCTAACAGGCAACAGATGGCCAGAGACCAGTCTTCAGGTGCCTTGGGACTTTTGCTGACCTGCCTCCAAGCCCAGTACTAGTGAAAGGTGGCTTTCTGAATAGCTTGGTCGTTCCCATGCACACCCAGGCCCAGCAGAGGCAGCCACAAACTGTGGATCACTTTGTAGCTCCAAACAGGTTGCCCAAGGTCAGTCACATGCAGTGTCTAACATTGGTCTGCACACCAGAGTCCCTCCCAAGAGACCCCAGAACAAACACACCCAATGGCCACCTTCAGACATCACAGCAGAATCCAATTAGCTTGACAAGCAGCATATCCCAAGAAAGTTCTTGGCAAACACAAGACTCTCATGAGGTGAATTCTACTTCTCTGATCAGCATCTGCACAGCAGTTTGTACACTGTGGTCAGGGTTGATCCTTAGGGTCAGCCAACCAGAGAGCCAAACCCACACACAAGTGGGTCAATAGAAATCAAGACTAAAATAGCACCTGGAAGGCTCACATGACCCACACAAGTGACATTCCTGGAGCACCCAGGTCAGGTGATCAAGGAGACTTCACTATTGCATCCCACAGAACACCTAATACATAAGGCCACTCTACCAAGACTGGGAGTCATAGCGGATCTACCCAATACATAAAAACAAACACAAAAGGGCAGCTAAAATGGAGAGACAAGGAAACATAGTGTCAAATGAAAGAACAGGTGGAATCTCTAGGAAATGTGCTGAATGAAATGGAGACAAGCAATTTATCAAATATACAGTTCAAAACAATGGTTATAAGGATGTTTAAGGAACTTAATGAGAACTACAACAGCATGAAACAGGGCATAAAAACTATAAAAAAGAAGCAGGTATAAATGCAGAATACCATATCTGAAATAAAGAATACACTAAAAGGAATATACAGTAGATAGGAAGCAAAGGATAGAATCAGTGATTTTTATAGACAGGGTAGCAGAAAATACCCAATCAGAGCACCAAAAGGAAAGAAAAGAATTTTTAAAAATGAAGATAGTTTAAGGGACATTTAGGACAACATGAAGCATAACAATGCCCACATTATAGGGGTACTAGTAGAAGAGAGACAGCAAAGGATTGAGAACTAATTTGAAGAAATAATGACCAAAAATGTCCCTAACCTGGTGAAGGAAAAAGACACACAAGTTCAGAAAGCACAGAGAGTCCCAAACAAGACAAACCCAAAGAGAGCCACACCAAGACACAACATAATTAAAATGGCAAAGGTTAAAGACAATGAGAAAATCTTAAAAGCTGCAAGAGACAGGTAGTAAGTTACCTACAAGGAAGCTCCCATATTATTGTTAACTGATTTATCAACAGAAACATTTCAGGGCAGAAGGGATTGGCATGAAATATTCAAAATGATTAAAAGCAAGGACCTACAACGAAGACTACTTTACTCAGCAAAGCTAGCATTTAAAATTAAAGGGGACGTAAAAAGATTCCCAAACAAGAAAAAGCTTAAGGGCCTTGGCTGATGTGGTTCATTGGATTGAGCGCTGGCCTATGAACCAAAAGGTCACCAGTTCAATTCTTAGTCGGGGCATATGCTTGGGTTGCAGGCCAGGTCCACAGCTGAGAGCATGTGAGAGGCAACTGAAAGATATATCTCTCATACATTGATGTTTCTCTCCCTCTCCTTCTCCTTCCCTTCCTTTCTCTCTAAAAGTAAATAAATCAAATCTTAAAAAAAAAAAAAAAAACTATTACCTAAAAAAAAGAAAGAAAAAGTTAAAGGAGTTTGTTACCACCAAACCAGTATTACAAGAAATGTTAAAGCATATTCAAGAAGAAGAAGAAGAAGAAGAAGAAGAAGAAGAAGAAGAAGAAGAAGAAGAAGAAGAAGAAGAAGAAGAAGAAGAAGAAAGGAAGGAAGGGGAAGAGAAGGGGGAAGGAGGAGGAGAAGGAAGAGGAGAAACAACAGAAGAATATAGTTAAAAGACTAAAATGGCAAGAAATACATACCTATCAATAATCATTTTATTTTTTTATTTTTTATTTTCTTTATATACTTTATTGATTATGCTGTTACAATTGTCCCATTTCTCCCCCATCATTCCCCTCCACCCTGCACACCCCTCCCACCCACATTCCCTCCTTTAGTTCATGTTCATGTGTCATCAGCTCTTTAGCTTCTACATTTCCCACACTATTCTTGCCCTCCCCCTGTCTATTTTCTACCCACCATCTATGCTACTTATTCTCTGTACCTTTTCTCCTTCTCTCCTCCTCCCACTCCCCAGTTGCTAACTCTCCATGTGATCTTCACTTCTGTGTTTCTGCTCCTGTTCTAGTGGTTTGCTTAGTTTGCTTTTGTTTTAGGTGTGGTTGTTAATATCTGTGAGTTTGCTGTCTTTTTACTGTTCATATTTTTATCTTCTTTTTCTTAGATAAGTCCCTTTAACATTTCATATAATAAGGGCTTGGTGATGATGAACTCCTTTACCTTGACCTTATCTGAGAAGCACTTTATCTTCCCTTCCATTCTAAATGAAAGCTTTGCTGGATAGAGCAATCTTGGATGTAGGTCTTTGTCTTTCATGACTTGGAATACTTCTTTCCAGCCCCTTCTTGCCTGCAAGGTCTCTTTTGAGAAATCCGCTGACAGTCTGATGGGAACTCCTTTGTAGGTGACTGTCCCCTTATCCCTTGCTGCTTCTAGAATTCTCTCCTTCATTTTAATCTTGGCTAATGGAATTATGATGTGCCTTGGTGTGTTCCTCCTTGGGTCCACCTTCTTTGGGACTCTCTGAGCTTCCTGGACTTCCTGGAAGATTATTTCCTTTCCCAGATTGGGGAAGTTCTCCTTTATTATTTGTTCAAATAAGTTTTCCACTTGGTGCTCTTCCTCTTCCCCTCTGGTACCCCTATAATTCAGATGTTGGGATGTTTAAAGATGTCCTGGAGGTTCCTAAGCCTCTCCTCATTTTTTTGAATTCTTATTTCTTCATCCTTTTCTGTTTGGTTGTTTCTTTCTTCCTTCTGATCCACTCCATAGATTTGAGTCCCAGTTTTCTTCCCATCGCTATTGGTTCCCTGTGTGTTTTTCTTCATTTTTCTGATTGTAGCCTCCATTTGTTCATCTAATGTGCGACCAAAATCAAGCAAGTCTGTGAGCTTCCTAATCACCAGTGCTTTGAACTGTGCATTTAATACGTTGGCTATCTCTTGGTCGCTTAGATGAATTAGCTCTGGGGCTTTGATCTGTTCTCCAGTTTGAGCCATTTTGGGGGGATTTTTTTGGTCTGGTCATGGCTGTTACATAGTGAGGGGTAGGGCCTTAGGTGTTCCCCAGGGTGTGTGGGGGCAGGGTGTAAGAGGGTGCAATGGTGCCTGCTCCAGAGTCCCTCAGATGCCAGTCCCCTCCATGACCTCCACTTCATCTGGATTATCTGCATGCCAATGTGGGACCACCTGGTCAGCCAGCCACCTTGCATGGCCTCACTGGGTCTGCACCACTGCCACCCCATGCCCAGGGTCCTCCAGCTGCCACCTGAAAGCCTGGGATCTTCCAGCTGCTACTGCCTGCGCACCAGGGTCTGCCAACTTCCACTTTTTCCTGCCGTGACTCTGCCCCACTTAGCGGTCTGGATGAATGGCTGTTGGACTTCCGTACAGTTCAACTTTCTATCAGTTCTGGTTGTTTTCCTGTTTCTAAATCTTTGTTGTCCTTAATTTTGGTTGTGAGAGGA
>PVKU01008293.1:0-75604 GCA_004027475.1 Anoura caudifer
TTTTCAATTGATGCTTTTAGGCTTTATTTCCCAGCGCTAGGGCCCTGCATTGCACAGTCTGTCTTGCTGCCCATTTTTCACCTGGTTTATCTGCACGGGAATGTGTGACCACAGTTAGCTGCCTTGTGCGTCTTGCTTGGTCTGCTTGTTGCCTCCCCGCTGTCAGTAACCGCTGCCTGTATGCCTGGGGTGTGCCAACTGCCGCCTGTGCACTCGGGACCACTAGCCACTGCTTTTTCCTGCCATGACCCCTCTCCACCAGCCACCGACTCCGCCCCTCTTACCAGTCTGGGAGAATCGTTGTCGGACCTCCGCACAATTCAATCTTCTATCTGTTCTGGTTGTTTTGGGGGGGTTCTACATTTTTGTTGTCCTTAATCTTGGTTGTAAGAGGAGGCACAGTGTGTCCACCTATGCCTCCATCTTGGCTGGAAGTTCCCAATATGATAATCTCTTAATCATTTTATGATCAGATACTTCCAGTGGTTGCCTGATCCATCATGTAGCTTTAATGTAACAAATAGTTTTAATAAGCCATTTATTCCTCAGCTATCATGGGGTAGGGGTATGGCTGGGTGAGGAGCATGGAGAGATAGAGGAAAAAAAGAGAAAACTCATAAACAGGGACAATAATGTGGTGATTGCTGGGTGAGGAGGTAGAGGAAGGTGTAGAAGAATAAATGGTGGTAAATGGAGACAACTTGGGGTGGTGAACACTCACTACAGTGTACAGATTATGTGATTTAGAATTGTGCATCTGAAACCTGAATAATTTTATTAACCAGTGTCACCCCGATAAATTCAATAGAAAGGAGAAACAACTTGTGAAAGTGATTAAAAAAGAGGCTGATGATGATCTCATCCTAGGAGCAGGAGTGCCAGCTCTGCCTTTCTCCTGGTGTCTCTGTGGGCTTGAACTGATAATATCATCTCCATCCATAGTTCATTTGCAGGAATCTTTTTAAGCCGACGTCCATTTTGTGGACTAGACAATACAAGCCATAAATCTATATAACCACATCACATAAACCTCCATACTCCCCAACCCACCGAAAGCAATAAATAAGTGAGGACACCATTGCCAACACCGCCGCCCCATGGAGTGAACTCCCACTCACCCTTGCACTACCTCATGGTTATCTGACATCTGGCCATCTGACAGAGGGACTGGTAAGCATTCCAATGTCAAGATGAGTACTAAATAGAAAAAAGAAATTCTGTCTAGTTTGTTTAAAATAATCTAAAAGTATGCTAAATAGCATAAAAAGTAAAATGACTCCCAATACAAAATTTAAAGTACAGAAATGATGAATAAAACATATTGTCACCCATTGAAATGCAAAGGTAAGCTTGAAAGAAAATAAGATAGAATTTAGGAGCAAAAGGGAGGAAGATGCTGGAAACTAGGTGGTAAGTGGCAGCTATAGCCAACCTGTGTGTCTTTGCCAATCCTTGTAACCAAGAGCCTTGCCTTCAGAGAGCCACAGAGCAGCCAGGATGACAGGGTGGAAGTTGGAACTGAGACCCCTGTATGAAACCTAGGATATTAGGGCAACACACTTAGTGAAAGAATGGAAAAGAAAAAATATAATAAAATTAATTTACTGGCAAAAGGATAAGAACATTTGTCTTAATCTAGGCTCAGGAGAGAAATAAGTCCCCCCTAAGCATTGTTAACCTTATGATAGCCCCCTCATGGATTTAGAATCTGAACTTGTACCCACAACATGGTTTAGAGAAAAGCAGGCGTTACTTAAAGTACTCCAAGATTGGTAGCTACCCAGTGTGCCAGCCAGAAGCAAACCTAAATTAACTCTGGAAAGAAATGTCATCAACCCAAACTTGGAAAAGTCCCAAAGATAAAGCACCACAGAACATGGATTCAAAATTTAAAAGTACATGATTACTCAGAGTGTTATGAGTGAGAATCAGCAGAAACTATGGCCAGCAGAATTAGAACCTGAGGAATATTCAAATATTTAATGCAAAATAAATATAGTAAAATGTCCAAATAAATTTTAATGAAATAAAAATTTTAACAAGAAAAAATAACCATCATAATATTTCACTTAAGAAAAATTACTAAGCCCTGGCCAGGTGGCTCAGTTGTTTGAAGTGTCATCCCATACACCAAAAGTTTGCAGTTTTGATCCCCGGTTAGGGTATATAACTAGGTTGTGGGTTCAGTCCCCAGTTGGGGCACCTAACGTGCAAGGCAACTAATCAATATTTCTCCCTCACATCAATGTTTCTGTCTCTCTGTCTCTCTCTCTCTCTCCCCTTACCTCACTCTCTAATGTCAATAAAATATATACTCAGGTAAAGATTAAAAAATAAATAAATAAATATTTAAAAACTAAAAAATTTAAAAAGAAATTCTGTGGGGAGGTTAAGCCACAGATTAGACCAGTTGAAATGAGAAGTACTAAACTAAAAGGTACATCTGAAGACATTACCTATAATGTACCATAGAGACAAAAAGAAAATAGGAGAGATGTTAAGGGACTCAGAGTCAAAGTAGGTTATACCACAGATGAATAAGACTGATTATTCAATTTTGTTTTGAGGTTGCTTTTACATTAGCTCACTCCTGAAACAGCAAATAGGGAAATAAAAGCATTATGGTTGGAGAGACATGGAGGGCAACGTCATTGTTGCCCCCCTTGTAAGTTTCAGAAGCAACCCCAGAATGTGATGCTGTGTCAGCACTGTGGAGTGAGGTGCCTACAATGTTGCAGACACCTAAACCTGATCTTAAAAGATAAACTGTTACCATACCATGTTTTTCGGACCATAAGATGCTCCTAGGTTTTAGAGGAGGAAAATAGGGAAAAAATTGAAGCAAAAAATGTGGTAAAATATTTAATAGCATAAATAATATAATATTTCACCAATGTAAATGTAAACAGAACTCAACAGCAGCATTAACAACCATTATTCCTCCCAAATTTGGGGGGTGGGTAAAGTGTGTCTTATAGTCCGAAAAATATGGTAACTTAACCATGTTCCAAAACAAAGCTCAAGAATATTTATAGGGATAAAAAAAACATACAGGACTCAAGAAGGTAACATTAAAAACACTACATGCACACTAGAAAGGAAGAAGTACAATGTTTTTATTCACAGACAGCATGTTTGTGTATGTAGAAAATCCAATCAAATCTGTAAAATAATGTAGTAGAACTAGCAAGTGAGTTTAACATGGTGGAAAGACACACATTTAATGTTAAAAAGTCAATTGTATTTTAATATATTAGCAATGAATAATTAGAAATTGAAATTTGTAAAAATATCATTTAAAATTGCATCAGAAAACTTAAAATTCTTAGGAAGTAATCTAACAAAATATGTAGAATACATATACACTGAAAACTGTAAAACATTGCTAAGCAAACTAAAGAAGACCTAAATAAATAGAGGAATATATTTGTTCATGAATCAAAAGAGTCCATAATACCAAGATGTCAACTTTCCCCAAATTAATTTATGGAGTCAGGCAATCCCAATCAAAACACCAGCAGGCTTTTTGTTCACATTGTCAAGATGATTATAAAATTCATATGGAAACAGAAAGGACCTACAACAGGCAAAACAGCTATGAGAAAGAACTACGATGAAGGACTCTTACCACTTGCTTCAAAATTTGATGTAAAACAACATCCAGAACCTGGAAATAACACAAAAGTCCATCAACAGGTGACTGACCAGACTAACTACAACACAACCACATAAGAGAATGCCACTCAGCTATGAACAGGAATAGGCTATTATTGCTACACACAATAAGAATAATTCTGAAAATAATTATGCTGACAAAAGAAAACAGACAAAAAAGTCCACACTGTAAGAGTCCATTTATATAAAAGTCAAGAAGATGCAGACAAATCTATGGTGACAGAGGTAAATCAGTGAGGGCCTTGTGAGGTGAGAGGGTGAAGGGAGGAATCACCATGGGGCATGAGAAAACCTTTGGGACTGAGGATATTATCTCCGTAAAAGGATTTAAAACACCATGAGAGCAAGACACCAGATCCCCTTGTCTTTCACACACCTCCTTCCGCTTTTTCCCTCCCTTTCTTTTACTTACTTCTCCTCCCTTCACCCAAACACTGACTATCCAACAAACCACAAGGACTGGGAAAATAGCTTTCAGGACAATTGTTCTGACAGTTACAGAGATGGGATTGCACTGACTATCCCAAGCAATAACCACAAGTAAAGGGGACCAATCCCTAATGATTCTAGCTGTGAGACTGACAGCAGTGAAAAAGAAAACCTCTGTGTGAGCCACAGCACAGGGACTCGTACCTGCTCTTCTGCCCACTCTACGAAACCCCAGCCCTGCTTCCAGTGGGAGTTAGCTGATCTTCGCATCTGCTGAGCCTCTAACCTTTATCACAGCCACCTAAACATTTAAGGTCTTGATTGGGGTGATGCTGTATACATATGTGAAAGCACTAGATTGTGTAGCAGTTTAAATATGTGCAATTTATTGTATGCTTATTATACCACCAAAAAAAAAGTGTTTAAAAAAATAAGTCCTGCTTAAGGTGGAAAATCAGGCAGAAGCATCCAAACCTGAAAGTGGCAAACTGACAAGTGCTGGAGGCTACCAAAATATTCCTCAAGTCCTTCCCTGGGCCCAGGGCCTAGTTCCTAAGAGACCTTTCTTCCAGACTGAGCCCCACACTAGAGACTCTTCCATTCCTTCCTGGGCCGTGTTTACCAAGTGACAATCCTTCTACACCTGTGACTTGCGCTCTCCTTTTTTGGCTTCATTAGCCTTTATTCAGTCAGCTCTGCCTGTCCCCTCAAGGCTAAAAAAATTGGTATCTCATCACCAGGCTGAAAAAACAAGACTCTATAGTTTCTCTTCAGATCAAACAAATCTTTCTCCTTTTACTAAAACAAACAAAAAAGATGATTCTCAGAAGTTCTGTATGAAATCACGTTTATTTCACAAAGAAGATATGTATGCAGACCTAGAAAAACACTATGCAAAGGCCTAGCCATATATTCTTGATCCTTACCTTCTCTTAATGGTTTGAGTTGTGGTTTCTAATATCACAAATACAAAGTACACTGCTTTGCCTTTGGATAAAAAAAAAGTGAAACAAACAAACAAAAAAAAAAAAACTTCAGCCTTCTGCAATCCATGAGTTCTTGTCTGACCTGGGGCCAAGGGCAAGGGGAAAAGTCAGGAGTAGGATCTGCCTCCTACACCCCAACTTAATGCCTTTTTGTTCTTTCCTGCTGTACGTAGAGCAATTAATCAGCCAAGGCAAAGGACAGTGAGCAGGGCTAACCCTGTTCCCTAAGGGATGAGAAATGCTCCAATGATGCTGTTGCAGGATACCTTGTTGAATTACCAAGGAAAAAAACGAGCAGGAGAATGGGGAGAGAGGATTCTTTCTTTTCTTTTTTTCCTCTTTTTAAATTGGCCACTTGAGGTTTTTCCCAGCCTCAGTGGTCCAGTGTACTCCTGCTTACATAGAGAAATAAGTCAATAGAATCTGGAGGAAGAAATTACCATTTAAACAGGGCTGGTGCGCACCAAGGCACCAGGTGTACTAACCTAATGACTCGGGTCTCTATACTCGCTCGCTGAGCAATCATATCCACCTGTTCCTAGGATGCGCTTGCCACATCCTGGTCCCATGAGAATGATGCTGTCACAGCGTTATCCTATGGAAATTTCATTACAATAAGACTGACTGAAATTCAGAGGCCTCCACATGGCAAAAAAAAAAAAAAAACAAGCAGTCAAGCTTAGCTGCCACGATGCCCTCTAGTCACTTGCATCTTTGGATGGCGATCCCTAAATCTTCCCAGAAAAAAAAAAAGACTAAATAAAACATAACCACAAATTGAGTTCACTGGTTCTTAAATGAGCCACCTGATTCTGTATAATGTGAAGGACACATACTAAATGCAGTGCAAGTTATTTGACAACTGTTGGCAGCAACATCAGAATAATTTTAAATGTGATTGTTCCCTGTGTTCTTTCACCCACAGTTGGGGTGGGGGAAGGGTCGGACACTGACTGTGACAAGAGGGGAATGGCTGGAGATCTAGCGTCCGTGGGCATGCTGAAGTTAGTTTCTTGTGGGGTATAAAATCTTTCAGATGCACTATTTTCTGTTTGCACCTTTTAATTTGTGTATGTGACATTAAGATCTTAATTTGCATTTGAGATGTTAATAAAATATTCTTTACAATTGCTAAAAAATATATTGTATGCTGTAAGCCCTTTCTGATTTCAGAAAGGAATCAGGATACGAAAGTCCTATACCCACCATTCCTGTATCTTTAAAATTTTCTCTATCTCCCTTCAGTAGTTAATCCCCATTACTAGCTAATATTCTTCTTATTAAATTTTCTCCATTCAAATGATTTGTATGGTTTTTGTCTCCTGCTAAACCATAGGTTTCTAGGGATATTACTTGGACTTGCAACCTGCCCAGCTTCACCTCACAGCCCAACGCAGCACCCTGCACATTCTTTGGCAATACCCCTCACTTTACATGTCAGTCTCCTCCACTCAACTGCAGGCTGCTCTGTGGCAGTGACCAAGGACGGTAGTAAAGCGCTGGAGGCAGGGGCTCTGTGGCCAGCTGCTGGGTTCAGATTCGGGCCCCAAACACTCAAAGGCAGGATTCTGAACTTTCCTCATAAAGCTGGCTGTGAGGCTTAGCAGAGAAAAAAATAGAAACTCTTAAGCATTGTGCCTGGAATAGAATATGTGCTTAGTACGAGTTAGCTGCTTCTCCTACCTTATCCACCTGTGTATTCCCAACGTTGTGAAACTAGGAGCTGCTGAGTGACTGCTTAATGAGTGAACTCATATCTATATTATAAACAGGTGAACGAATGAGCTTTGCCTCTAAGGTGAAAGACAAAAAAACTGTTATAGAAAAACACTTTATTTTTCCATTGTTGAAAAGCCTGTGGTTCTGGAAATCATTTCCCTGTATCCTGCATATATTCAATGGGGGTTAGACAAAGTGGGAGAAAAGAAAAAGGCTGCTAAGTGGAAGAAAAGTGCAGGGAAAGGACATGAGAGATAGAGGACCATTCAAAGAGAGGATGTGAACCAAGTATGGGAAATAAAAACTGAACCAGAAAATGTTTTTTTTAATAAATGTGAGGCAAAGCAAAAGAACAAATGGAAATTATACAGAGAAATATTAGTTAGCAAAAAACATAGCAACATAGTTCTGTACCATCTCAGGACTTTTTTTATTGTGGTTCAAGCACAGTTAACTTGACTTTCCCCCCACCACACCCCCCACGCCAGCCCTCCCTGCCTCCCACCCTCAAACCTACCCCATCTGGCTTTGTCCATGTGAGCATTATACTGCTCCTTGACGGCCCTTCCCTTATTTTCCCTTTCCCTACCCCCTCTGATTACTGCAAGTTTGTTCTTTATTTCAATGTCTCTGGTTATGTTTTGCTCACTTGTTTGTTTCGTTGATTAGGTTCCACTTATAGGTGAGATCATATGGTGTTTGTCTTTGAGGACTTTTTAATAACCATAACAAGAACACTCAATTACTCTTTCCTTACATCATCGGAGCCTGAAGCTGGTTTTGAGTTCCTTTGCCTCCTTTCTCCTGCTTGTGTCTTAAGGTCACTGGGAATTCTATTCTAGAAGAACCTCCCTAGCAGGGGCCATTACTCTGAGAAATTTGTCCATTTCACTTGGCCATGGGTCCCAGCAGCAAACTGAGAACTTCTTTTCTGCTGCCCCTGCTCTTCATGGGCTTCATTTACAATGCCAATTCTAAGGTTCGCTTGTTTTGTTTTGTTAGAATAACAGGGAGAATAGAAGTCTCTCCATTATGAAAAGTATGCACTAACAGGGGTGCCACCGTGGGGAATTTCCCTGTCTCAAAATGAAACTGGGTTAATTGGGAAGGGCATGGAGAATTACCAAAGCCCAATTAACAAAATCTAAATTCTCCCAATTAACAAGATAATTGTTCGATGGCTTTGGGCAGCACTTAGAGCTTGAGGGGGGAAAAAAAAAACACTTCCTCCTGGCTTACTCAGAGAGTAGCTGAAGATCCTTTCCACCCTGTATAAGGAGCCTACAAGTACAGACAGAGATTTCAAGAAGTTTGGATAGAATATACTTGTGGAAATCTCTGAATAGACACCACGTGTCCTGAGGACCTCAAGCAAAAATATTTCTTGCATGTTGGACTTTAGCTCAGTGATATCACCAGTGTCAAAACCTCCACCTCCAAGTGACCTGACACATACACAGAACACTCTTGGCCACCCCTCCTCAATTTCTGTCTCCTGGTCTGAGCGTTACCTGTGCTCTAACGCTGTGCCTTCATTAATATACTGTTCCCTCTTGGCCCTCTACAGTCGTGATAGCATTTGCTACTTATCAATGATTTTTAAATCAAGATACAGCATAATCTCCATGAAAGATCAAAACAGGAGGAGTGGGAGAGAGACTGCTTCTCGGGGCTCATCCCCTGTGGGAGGCCTCTCACTGCAGACCTGGGGCTCACCCTCCTCCACTTGCAAATGGAACTTCTGTGACATCAGGGAACCCAGAGGAAAATTCTCACAACTGAGAGGGACAGCACGGTCCCTAGGAGCATAAACACCTCCATCATGAAGCAGACACTATGCTCATAAGGCCAGCTCAGCCCTTGCCGTCACAGGGACAGCCCCCATCTGCCTGCTCTTAGTCCCCTGCACAGTCTGTACTCTCCCTGCTACAGGCTGGGCAGGGAGCCAGCCGTCCCTGCTCTGTGAAGATGGCAGGCAAGGGTGCCTACCATGTGTGAGCAGAACTCCCTGCTGGCCTCACAGACCGGGCTTGAGCTTGGGCCTGTGTGCAACCTCTAGCCTGTGCCAGGCTGGGCCCATGGGTGCCTCTCCTTGGACAGCCTGTCAGCTACTGGGATTTTCCTTTGCTTGCATGATATTGTGACAGTCTTGAAACAGATTTCTGGTTTTGTTTTTAATGCTACGATGCCAGGAGGGGAGAGAAAAAATAAGCTGTGGGTGCTGAGGCCTCCCACCAGCAGCACTGGGAGCTAGCCCTAACAGGAATGCATTTTCTGAGGACCAAGTTTAAAATAGCACCATCCACATCTGAAGTTAGCCATACTGGACATTCTGAGTTTCTCAACCAAGCATGTTGCTATCCTCTTCCCTTTGAATTACCAGAAAAGTTTTGGGGAATAAAAAGAATAATTTCTACTACTTGAGCCTCAAAACCTTTAGCCAAATGTTAATTGTACACATTTCTATTCTGCCACGTAGTCGCTGACACCCTTCGAGAAAGAAACTGAGATTTCTTCTCTCAAACAAATGGAATAGTTGGTGATTGGCCTGTCCCCACACACAAAAAAAATTCTAACAATTTTGCACTTGGGCCTGTTTAAGTTTTATTTATTTAAGATTTTATCGATTTATTTTCTGAGAGGGGTGGGGAGGGGGAAAGAGAGAGAGAGAAACATCAATTTGTGGTTGCATCTTGTACACCCCCTACTGGGGACCTGGCCCGCGCAACCCAGGCATGTGCCCTGACTGGGAATCGAACTGGCAACACTTTGGTTCACAGCTGGTGCTCAATCCACTGAGCCACACCAGCCAGGACTAAGTTTTAATTTTTAATATTCTCTCCTCCATGTTTACCCCCTATAATCCTGGGAATTATGAACACTTGTAGAATATTAACATATTAGGTATTTTTAATATAATAAATCTCAAGAGTAGTACTCTCTTAAGTTCCCACTCACTATAGAAAAAGCCAGAAGCTGAAACTCATCAAAATACTGGTGGCTAATTCGCTTTAAAAGTTCTGCCTCCCCAGAGAAGACAGTCTGACATTTTCCATAGAAACCTATATGAGCACTTTGGTCTGTCATTTAGGGAGGAATTCCCTACAGATGAATCTAGTGAAGCCAAAAGTCTCATCGTGCTCCGTGACTGGATTTGCATTGGCAGTTTCTTCCCACAGAGCACAAAAGAAACTTGAACCAGCTCTGGTCCTCATGTCACCTCTATATTAATGACAGTCGTGGCAAACCACGGTTCAGCTGCTCAAGTGCCGTGACTGGCACAGCTAGTGGAAAGTAATAGGAGATGTGTCAAGGAAGACCGTAGGTAGCAGAAGTGATAATGAGACTGAGTGTGATCCCCAGCTCCCATCAAAATTAAATGTGCAAGTGTCTATTCTCTAATTAGACATTTATATCATTCTTTCCAGCCTTCAGAAACATCCAAGGAGAGTGCTGAACATGCCAATTTTTCTATTGACCTTTCACAGTTTTGCAAAGCAAAACTGCCCAGGAGTAGAGGGGTGCATTGCGGGGGGTGGGGGGGTGGTATTGGGAGAGTAAGGAGTACAGATTTAGCACTCACTCCCAAGTCAAGCACAGTCAGCCTGTCCCTCACCAAGGCCCACTGTTACTAGCAGAGACTGGGAAAGAAGGTGTCTGCTGAATGTTTGCATCTTAAATCCAAATAATTTATCCCATATGCTACAGGCAGCCTCAGATCACAGAAGCACTTTTCTGTGTAGGTTTCTGAGTAGAACAGCTTGTCTCTTCCTGCTGCTTCATAAGCATAGAGAAGAAGAAATAAATACTCAAGTTTTTGGTAAGTTATAGGCAAAAGCTTAGTGTGTCACATCTCGTGACTATAAACACTCATGCTGTCTTCTCTCCCCCTCTCAAGCTTTTGGGAGATTTAGGGTTTTTGAGAGGCCACAATCACCTTTATCAACGTGTACATTTTACTAGACCTTTTTCTAATCTTTGCTGTCCAAGAAATGCCCATCACTGCAATGAGATGTAACAGGGACAATTAGGGATACCGTGGAAGGGGCAGAGGCTGGAGAGAGTGGAGACCGTTGTTCCAGAGCTGGTTCCCCTGCTCACTAGCTATTGCCTCAAACTAACCACCTCACCTCTCTGGGCTTTGGTGATTCTACCAACCAAAGTGAGGTGAGGGACAGGAAGAGCTGGCCATCGCAGCCAGCAGCGAGCTTCTCCTGTCAGCTATTGGCCAGGCTTACTCATGCCCTCCAGCCACGCACATACACCCCATAACATACACACACATGCATGCACATACACAAGTATACTTTTAAGAAATTTAAAATTTAGAATAGTTTTTAAATGAAGGCAGAGGATGTTAGGAAAAACCAGCAGAACTCTCATTGGCCCCCTGAAATTCTTACAGGGGAGTTCAACCTTTTGGTATCTCTGGGCCACACTGGAAGAAGAAGTGTTGTCTTGAGCCACACATTAAATATGCAAGCACTAATTAAAACTGATGAGCAAAAAAATGGTTTTAAGTAAATTTACAGTTTTGTATTGGGCCACATTCACAGCCATCCTGGGTCACATGCAGCCTGCAGGCTATGGTTTGGACACCTCTGATAGAATCAATCATCTTAATGACAACCCCACCTTAAGATGATATCATTCTTTCTTTCAAAATGTTCTTCCCACAAACTCCCTCCATCTTGGTAAATAGCAACCTATTCCTGTTATTGCTCATGTCAAAACCTGGGAATCAAGTTTCACTCTCTTCTCTCCCACCCTACATCCCATCTACCAGCAAGTCCTGCCTGCCTCACCTTAAAATATACTTCCACTCAGAAAGCCCCTCCCTTGGTCTCCTAAGTATTTCTCTATTTTCAACTGCTCCCCACCCCACACACACATGCCAAGTATATTCTCAACACCATGGCCAGAGTATGTCTTTTAGAAAGTAACACTGGTCATATGTCACTTCCGGTCCAATGCCTCCAAAGATTTCCTTCTTTTAGTTCTGACTTGATCCCCACCACATCTCTGACTTTTGCTACTTTCCCGGTTCTCTCCGCTGCAGCTGCACCAGCCTCTCTGCTTTTCCTCCAACGCACCGCGTATATACCCACCTCAAGGCTTTTGCCTAGAATGTTCTTTCACCACCACCCCCTCCTTCAAGGTTTGCATCCTCACTCTTTTCAAATCTCTCATCAAATGGGAGTGAGAATTCCCCTGATCCCCAGCCATCCTGCCCCCGACATTCTAAACCTCCTCGCTCCGTCTTATCTTACTCTATCACTTGTTTTTCATTTACACTGTCTGATTTCTCCCCCAAACAGCCCCCAAAGAATATAAGCTGCATCAGGGCAGGGGCTTAGTCTATTCTGTTCCCTGCTAATATACCACGTAGTAGGAGCTCATAAATCATCAGGAAATGAATGAAAACACATTATTAGTGAATATCTACTCTGGGAGTCCAGTCACTGAAATAGACACAGTAGTGAAGGAGGCCAACATGGGCAAGACCTAATGCAGCTTGCATTTTAGTGAAAGAAAATGTGCTAAATGGAGACTTTAGTAATTTATCTATTTATTTAAGTTAGATAATCTCAGGTAGTGATAGAGTGATATAATAAACAAGAGCTATGGGTAGCGATGAAGGACCACTTGAAACAGGGCAGTTAGGAAAGACCTCTCAGGGGAAATACAAGGAGGCAGCCAGGTATGGGAAAGCATTCCAGGCAGAAGGGAAAGCAATGCAAAGGCCCTGAGGCAGGAGCAAATCTCAGTGCATTGCAAGAATGCAACATCAGTGGGGCTGGAGTATAGTACACCAGCAAGAGCCTGGGAGGAAGCAAGATCACAGAAGGTCGTAACAAAGCACTCGCATTTTATTTTAAATCTAATGGGAAGCTATTGGAGAGATTTAAGAAGGTGAGTGATAGAGTTTAATTTACATTTCTAAAAGAGTACTCTGACTTCTCTGTGGAGGATGATGGGCTTTCCGTGAAGCAAGAGTAGAACCAGTTAGGAGGCTGTCTTGCAGTTGTCCAGGGAAAGATGACTGTGGCTTGAACCAAGGTAGAGTGGCAGAAAGAGTGATAAATTGTCCAGAAGCTACAATGGGTATTGTTACACCAGTTTAAATAAAGAGCAGAGCCCTACAGAAGCTGAGATGCCCTCAACACAGCACTACAAATGAGTGCCAGAATAAGGACTAGAACCCAGTTCTCTCAATTCCAGCCTAATGTCAGGAAATTAGTAAGAATCCACCGATTGAATTAATCAGTCCTAATAACCAAATAAAGGCCTTTATCCCTAGCAAAAATATTTCCTACAAAATCATGCCTCAGCCTCTTCCCCTGAACTTCAATGCTTCTCTCATCAAAGCAATCCAAATTGCAGATGTACCTTAATGTGACAGGCAAGGGGCCACTCACAAGTGCCCTTCCCTCCTAGCTGTACATGCAGTCCAGAGCTGAGGGGTCTGGTCCACCAACAACTGCTTCTGGAAAGGGGACATGTGTCAGAAGATGGAAGAACACATCCAAGGGGATACGCTGCCAAGCTGGTCACACCATTGCAACAAATGCAGTATACCGCTCAGTCTCGTGTACTGCATCGCAGAACAATCATTAGAGGAGAGGAGAGGAGAACAATTTATCTACAGGTGCCTTTCCATCTCCCACCGTCATCATAATCCTCCCCCCAGAGTGTTAATGTGCAGACCCACCAGGCGTCCGCTGGAATGGGCAGACCTCCTTGTCAGTACTCCTTCGTCAGGAGCCATTGAACAGCTTCTGGGAGCGTGACCATCTGACAGCGCTCCAGTGAGCCCTCTGCAGAGAAAGCCATTTCAGCCAAGGTCGCACCTCTTACCAATAGCAGCCTGTATCAGTGACCTGTTAATAACAGGAATACAACAGCTCAGCCCCTTTGCTTCAATTTGGGGCAACTTTGAAGGGTCATCCTAACAGCACACCTCCCCACTCATCAGGGGGGGCCTTTTTTTGCAAAAGTATCACAGTTCATCCCTTCTCTGTGCCCATCCCCACTCTGCTAGATAGAAGTAGCCTGGCCCTGTATCTCAGGGACACATACAATAATGCTAAGTAAATTAGGGGGAAAATCCCAAGGCCTGTTATTCCTCTGTTCCCTACTATCATTAGTAGAAATGACCAAATGCTTCGTGTCATTGTACTTTAAATTCAAAATTACCATCAAGGAGAAAGAGGACCATTTGTTATTGCCTAAGAAGTTCCCACCCACGTAATGACTGGGTATGAATATGCATATTAAGTAGGTAAGTTAAACTTCTGAGTATTTACATAGAATAGCAATAATAACAATAATTTGTTTTTTAAATTCTTAATGCTCCTGAGCATCCCTGCCTTCTTCTCAATTTTCTGACTAGAACAAACAGGATGAAAATTAAAAGAACAAATTTTAGACAAAACAGACAAAACAGGAAAAAATGTCTAAGTGTCTAAACAAGCAGCCCCAGCAAGACCAGGGAACCAGGAAGCTCCCTGCTGGAGGAAGAATTCAAGTGGGAATTGATTAGAATGTCACAGAGGAAATTTAACATCAAATAACCCTGAAGATTTCAACCATGATTTGCTTTATATATCTATTGATCTCATTACAAAATATAATCCTTCTAGAGAGACTATTACTTCTCTCTGAATTAGCCCTGAATATAGAAACTCTGTCCACTCCTAAGAGAACACAAAAGAGCTCAGGGTCCCATATCCCAGGGGCAGGTAGGGACATTTCCACCCTAAGGTTGGTAACTGCCTTGACAAGTTACACCTCCCAGGGACAGCATAGGTACTGGATGGGCAGGTTAAAAAGAAACCTGGGCTCTGCAACTTCTGCAAGTGGGGACAGGACATCTCAGCTGCCAGTCCTAATAAAAGTTCCTTTTTGTGGCCCATCATCCAGTGATCACCTCAGTGGGGTCACAAAACCTGTGAGCCGGATCACAGAATCCGAAAAACAAAACATAATACTTATTGGGTAGATAAACAAAGAAAAATCAAAAATGAAACTAAAAACTTATGATCACACAGAGACATCAGTTTGAGTTCTTTCTAGAATTGGATTAGCATTTCTCCCAGACAAAAATGATTCTGCAGAATTTAGAAAAGAAACAGGCATTTCACTTTGATCTCTTTATGCTTGCCTGTGAGGATGACTTGTAGAATATTTGCCAACCACTAAGGTGGAAATCCTCTTTTACAGAAATAACATGTTTCTGCAAAATAGTCTAAATCACCCAATGAGAGTGACCTTTACAAAAAGGAAAACCAATCCTGCTGTTTCCTGTTCTCTCAGAATGATTGGCATTGCTTCCAACCACCAAAATAATCTGTTTCCCCCTGCTTCTACTTAGATCCAACGATACAGAAAAGCAATAAAATGCCACTGACAAGACAGCTGTACAATTCTCAGTGCTATGGAAGGGCAATTTTCACTCATAAAGCAGTTTTATTTTCATTTAGACCCATAAATGTACACATTGTTAGGGGGTGACTGTGAATCTCCCAAGTTTGTCCATAAATGTTCCGAATGAAAAAGTGTGGAGAGTGAGTGATGAGATGTAAAAGGCCTTTGCAGAAGCTTGTCTGCTTTAGCCTTTTTATTCTTGACAAACACATATTATGTTGTAAACACCTAAGTGTTAGGTCTCCTCTGCCAAAAACCAGTTCTGAGTCTTGGCAAGTTTAAAATCTGTGGTAAGCATATAATCATTCACTGTTATAAAGCATGGGCCTTTATGCGCAGGCACGAAGAGGCGGCGGAATGGGCAGTCCTGATGGCTAAAAATCAGGAGGGACACTCTAGGAGCCAGCAATCCCACCCCCAGACAAGACCACCCAGCCCAGGCTTCCAGTGCCAGGAAGATAAGTTCCTATAAGTCCTGGCTGCAAAAACCAGTGGGGATTGAGGCAGCAGAAGAAACTGTGGGATTCTCAAGAGACTTCTCTTAAAGAGCCTACAACAGACTTAGGACTCACGGAAACCCACGCCCTCTGAGATTCAGCACCAGGGAAATAGCTGGAAAGGCACAAGTGGCATGTGGGGAGAAGGGGAGAAAAGTGACGTTACTGGCAAGGGGATGAGTGCCAGGGGGACAGCTTCCTCTCAGCAATCTCCAGAGGTCAGGCAGCAGCATTGTCCCCTCTATAAGCCCTCTCCCCACACAGAGCCACAAAGCAGCAAAACGTGTTTTCCCACCCTGGTGGTAGTCAGCTAAGGCTCTGACCCACACAATTTACAGGTGCTCTTTCTACAGTAGGCCATGCTACTAATACAGGGTGTCAAAGCAGTTCAACCTAATACACAGAAACAAACACAGGGAGGCTGCCAAATTGAGGAGACAAAAGAAATATGGCCCAAATGAGAGAACAGAACAAAATGCCACAAAAGAACTAAATGAAACAGAGATTACCAGCCTATCAGATGCACAGATCCAAACACTGGTTATCAGGATGCTCAAATAAATCAATGGGTACTGCAACAGTATAAAAAAGACACAGGCAGAGGTGAAGATTGTGTTAAGTGAAATAAAGAAAAATCCACATGGAAACAACAGTGGAGGGGATAAAGCTGAGATTCAAATCAACAATTTGGAACATAAGGAAGAAAAAAAGCATTCAATCAGAACAGCAAGAAGAACAAAGAATTCATAAAAAATGAGAGCAGAATAAGGAGCCTCTGGGACATCTCTGAATGATAGATATGCCAGAAGAAGAGGAAGAGCAAGAAATTGAAAATGTATTTGAAAAAGAAAATGGAAGAAAACTTCCCTAATTTGATGAAGGAAATAGACATACAAATCTAGAAAGCACAGATAGTCCCAAACAAGTTGGACCCAAAGAGGAACACACCAAGACACATCATAATTAAATGCCAAATGTTAAAGATAAAGAGAGAATCTTAAAAGCAGCAAGAGAAAAGCAGAGAGTTACCTACAAAGGAGTTCCCATAAGACTGTCAGGTGATTTCTCAAAAAAAAAAAAAAAAAAAAAAAAACTTTGCCAGCTTGAAGGGACTGGCAAGAAGTATTCAAAGTGATGAAAATCAAGGACCCACAACTAAGATTACTCTATCCAGCAAAGCTATCATTTAGAATAAAAGGTACATAAAGCACTTCCTAGACAAGGTAAAGCTAAAGGAGTTCATCATCACCAAGCCATTATTACATGAAATGTTAAGGGGACTTATTCAAGAAAGAGAAGATCAAAACTATGAACATTAAAATGAAAACTCAAAACTATCAAAAACTGAATCTAAACTATAAAAATAATAACAAGCTAAGCAAACAACTAGAGCAGGAACATAGACATGTAGATCATTTGGAGGGTTATGAGCTGGGAAGGGAAAGAGTGAGAATGAGGGAAAAGGTACAGGGATTAAGAAACATAATTGGTAGGTTCAAAATAGACAGGGGGATGTTAAGAATAGTATAGGAAATGGAGAAGCCAAAGAACTTATATGCATGACCCATGGACATGAACTAAGGGGGAGATTGCTAGAGGGAATGGGAATACCAGGTGGAGGCAGGTTAAGAGGGATAAATTGGGACAACTGTAATAGTGTAATCAATAAAATATATTTTTAAAAAGTATCATATGACCCAGGTACCCACTCTGGGTATCTATCTGAAGAATACAAAAGCACTAATTAAAAAGAGATGTGTATCTTTATGTGTATTGCAGCAATATTCAGAATAAAAAATATAGAGACAACCTAAATGTCTATCAGTGAATAAATGGGTAAAAAGGTGGTACAATGGCATACCACTCAGCCATAAAAAAGAAAAAATCTTGCCATTTGTTATGATATGGATGAACCTAGAGAATATTTTGCTAGGTGACATAAATTAGAGAAAGATAAATACATATAATTTCACTCATATGTGGAATCTAAAAGAAGTGAAACAAAACAAAAGTTTTCTGGGCTCTCTATTCTGTTTTACAGATCTTTTGTTATGCCAGTCTGTCTGGATTACTATAGCCTTGTCATATTGTTATATAGTTTGATATCAGGTAGTGTGATAATTCCAACTTTGTTCTTATTTCTCAAGATTGTTTTGGCTATTTGTAGCCTTTTGTAGTTCTATACACATTTTAGGATTATTTGTTCTAGTTCTGTGGAAAATGCCATTGGTATTTTGATAGGAATTTCATTGACTCTATAGGGTGCTTTGAGCAGTATGGCCATTTTAACAATGTTAATTCTTCAATGTCTTACAGTTTTCCAAGTATAAGTCTTGTATCTCTTTCGTTAAATTTATTACTAGATATTTTATTCTTTTTGATGCAATTGTAAATAGGACTGTTTTCTTAATATCTCTTCCTGATAGCTTGTTGATTGGTGTATAAAATGCAACTGATTTCTGAATACTAATGTTATATCCTGCTTCTTTACTAAAGTGAAATAAATCAAACAAATGCCATATCATTTCACTTATACGTGGAGTCTAGAAATCATAATAAATTAACAAACAAAACAGAAACAAACTCATAGATACAGAGAACAAACATATGGTCACCAGATGGAACAAGGTTTGGGGAAAATGGGTGAAAGAGATTAGGAAGTACAAATTGCCAGTTATTAAAATAGTCACAGAGATGTAAAATACAGTATGGAGAATACAGTCAATAACATTGTAATAACCATATATGGTGTCAGGTAAATACTAGACTTATCAGGGTGATTGCTTTGCAAGGAATATAAATGTCTAATACTATGTTGTATACCTGAAACTAAATATAACATTGTATATAAACTGTAATTAAAATATAATTATTAAAAATGTTTTTATAAAAATAAACTCATCGATACAGAGAACAGATTAGTGGTTAACAGAGGGGAGGGGCTGCGGGATGGGTGAAACGGGTGAAGTGAGCCAACAGTCTGGTGATGAACTGTAACTAGACTTAGGGCAGGAATCACTTTGAAGTGTATGGAGATGTCAAATAATAATGCTATACAGCTAGAATACACATAATTGAAGAATTTTTTTAAAAGAAACTCTTCTTATCTTGAATTATCCCCATAATGAAGTTGTCATTTAACATATCCATTATAAATTGAAGCATATCTATATTCAAATAACCATAGCCCATAAAGAATATTCTTGGGTACTGTTTAGAGATCTAGAAATAAAGTAGCACAGGCTACATTTTCATTAATGCAAAGGAATTAACGCTCAAAAGAATGGGAGTGCCAGACGCTGAGTGGGAGTCCGGAGGGAAGGAGAGCAGATCAGGACGCATCTGTCTTTCAGCCCTTAAGCTGCTTGGTGTGGAGGAGCAGGCACTCATTCCAGATAAATCTGTTTTGTTTGGTTTTGAGTTTCGGAAGTTCCTGATTTGGCCTAACAGATCATGTCATGTTTTTCCCAAGTTCTTTCTCTTTATCTAGAGCAGAAATTCTCCAGGTGCATGTGGGAGGGATACTCCTAAGGGTGGTGGTATATGCTAGAATGATGGCATGTGGAGAATGTGTAGCTTGAAAAAGCATATCTTTTCTCATGTAGAAAAGATGGGGGTAGAACTGCAGAGAATGACTCATAACATGAGGTGTATTTTGTCTAACGAGCAGCCTGTGTACAAAGAACCAAAAAAAGTTGAGGAATGCTGCTCTTGATGGTAAAGATTGTCTCATCGAGATGTTCATTAGGCAGACATTGGAAAGATGCCTTCCCCAAACAAAGAGTCAGCCCCATGGGATTATCCAGCCAGAGCTAACTCTGGGCACAACTGTAAAGGATGGCCTTTGTACAATCCCACCTCTTCTAATGGGGGTCACTTCAGCCCACTGGGAGCCCTGTCTCTTCCTGCCCTAATATCTGGAGGTCCAGAGCTCCTTTGTTGCACCCCTGCTTGCCCAGACCCTCCATCATATCCGAGATCCACACTGTGCTCCAAGACAGCACCACACGCATCGCATCAATCTTCCTGTTCCATCACTGAGACACTTGCCCTTCCCACTGACTCTCCTTCCTTGGGTGCTTCATGAGATGATACATAATTTACAGTAAATTGAAATGACCTTCTATGGCTTATGGTTTTGTGTCTGCCCAGGAATAATTTTGTTTAGACCTATGTATTCTATGTGTAACTAAGCTGAATGCAGAGTGATATTCTAAGATAAAATGGATTTGAAATATGATAGTTAACCGAGATGAGTACCCAGGTAAGTGAATTCTTGGGCACATGTATGTTGGTATGGGATATAAAATTGTAAGATGCAGTTATAGTGATAACATTAGGGGTACAAAAAGGATAAAGGACACAGGAGAATGATATAAAAATGTTTCCTAAGCAGAAGCAGGGATGATCATCTGTTACAGAACTACACCATATGTTCCATAGCCCAAAAATGAGACCAATATTGATTTTCAGAATATTTATACCAACAATCATCACAAGCAGCTATTTGTACCAGCATCTATGCACCTAATAGTTCACCAAGTTGTACAGTACAATGGTTATCATATCAAACACTCTGGCTTCTCTCTTGCTAGCTGTATGTTCTTAAGCAATTCTTCATCATCATTCTGCCAGTTTCCTCATTTGTAAAATTTGAGTTGACAATATTTACCACGAATGTTTTCCATGATGACTAAGTGCATCGGTAAAGGTAAAGAACTAAGTAATGTCTCTAGTACGTAGTAAGCACTCAATAACTGTTAGCCATTGTTACTGCCAGCATTGAAAAATATTCTTTATGTCTTTACATCTGTTTGATCTTCCTCAATTCAATTTTGTTGCTGTCTTAATTTACACTTGCCTTATAAGCATACTTAAGCTATTTCACATGTATAAGCCATTTATTATTTTTATATTGGAAAGTATTCACTTCCCTTGTCCATTTTCCCCATTTGCCTTTTTAAAAAACTGATTCGTAGATATTTTCCCAAGTTTAACATCTGGCTTTTAAGATTTTTTAAAATTATTTTTCAAAGTATAGTCTCATAAAAATAATTCAAACAATATATACTTTTAGGCATAAACCTATTTGAAATATTATCTCCAGATACCAAGATCTTAAGGTCATTTTATTGGGTTGACAAAAAAGTGCATTTAGTTTTTTCCATAAAATAAAAGACACATTTCCATTTTCACCAATAATTTACTCTATTGATTTGGATATTTTGAGTATGTCGGCTATGTCCCACATGGTGGAACGTTGATCGTTCTCAATTAATGTCTCGATTTAATTGCCATCAACTTCAACTGGTCTACCCAACCATGGAGCACCTTCCAGCAGGAAATGTCCAGCACGAAACCTCACAAACCACTTTTGACACATTCAATCAGTCCCTGCACAAATCTTTTTTTCCTCTTGTATTTCAGTTGCATTTTTACCTTTCTTGAAATAATAAAGCATAGTATGCTGAAAATGTGGTGTATATTCTTCCATCTTCAATATTACAATGGCTGCACAAAAATCACCAATTTTGTTAAGTTTTTTTAAAGCACACTGATGTGACAGCTGTCATAATACAATCTAACACAACTGCTTCAAATGAAGTTTAAGACAACTAAGTGCTGCTAGAACCATAATACAGAAAAAATGTAATGGACTTTTTGGCCAACCCAATATAACATCACACACTGCCCTTTCCTACCCAATTCAGTGCAGCCGGATCTTCATCAACAAGACACACCTCCGCAGGAAATGCAGCAAGGCTATTTCAAAGCCAGTACATGCGTCTAAAGTGCCTGGAACACAGACAGCACCAGAACAGGCCTTTACCGCTTCCCTCTGGTAGTTTCCAGGGCAAGAGCACCCATAAATTTGCACACTCTAAATAACAGAGAGCAGCAATTCTGGTTGTTTCCTAAGAGCTATTTCTTCTTTTATCATTTTAGTTTAAAAAAAGAAAGGCTGAGTCTCACTTTGAACAATGCTAGATAGGACTTTATTTTAAATGGATAAATATCAATTAAGCTGATGTACCCATCAAACTGTCTCAGATAAGGTTTTGAAGCATCTAGATAATTGTCCATAAAAGCCCTGTCATTATTTTTCATTTCTGTATAAAATGTAAAAGTGTTTTGACATCACACACACAAAAGCAAGGCCAGTCAATTATCTCCAGCTTCTAGTACCCACCTGTCAGCATAAAGATACTTAGATGCCTTCTATCCTTCTTTTTTTTCCTCTGTAATTCCTTACAACTTTATTCAATAACAGTCATTGCTGTTGAGTCAAATAGTTGATGATTGCCTACTACCTGCCGGGGCTGGAATGCACAATCAGCACAGTAGCCTTGTCTCTGCCAGCCAGGGGGTTTAGGGACCAATGGGGACTGGCAATGACAACACAGTCAGAGAAGCTAGGAGGAGCTTCTCACCAGCTTCCTAGAGAAGTGACCTCCAAACTGAGACCTTAAGAATAGTAAGAAGCTAAGTGAGCAAAGGGAAAAATAAATTCCAAGTTCAACTTCGCAATACAATTGAGAAAAAAATAACCTAAGGCTCTGTTAATTGTATCCCAATAAAACTGGGAAGGGGTGGGGGAGGAACAAAGCACTCTGTCAGCCCGGAGACACATGCAGTCAAGTCACATGGATTGTAAATTGCTCACAAATCAAGAAAACAAAGGTTCTTTTGTGGATGGCATATATTTCACTTGTTTTTAAATACATTTAGTAATTACTGATATGTGATGAAGTTAAACCATAAAGTTTGGAATCAGACCACCTTAATTAAAATTCCTATTCCATAGGGTGAAGGAAAATACTTTCTTGCACCCTAGGAAAATTCTTTCTCGCTCTCCTTGTCTCTTCCAACAGGTGTACTCGTAAAGTAAGGGTCTCCCTGGGTCTCATGGGTGGGAGGTACTGGAATGATACACTGAACAAGGTGTCCTCCCCAGGTTTTAAGGATCTTACTTACAATTTTGTAGTCAAGATCGATAACAAATTCAGGCAATTTTAATTTGTTTGGCTACCCACTCATCATGAGGCAAACAGGATGGGGATAAAAAGAATGAAAAATTAAAAATTAAAATAACAAAGCTTTAGAGGGACAAAAAGGGCTGCAGCACTGGTGTAGCATGATGTAAGTGAGGAATTATATCACAGCGTTCGGGAAAGAGATCTGAGCTTTACACGCTCATTGAAGGTGCGAGGATAGATTGTGGTTTACTAAAGAAAATGTATATGGTAAGAAGAAAATTAGGGCTAGGACCCAAGGAGTGCAGATTTTAATTAATGAGCAAAGGAAAAGATATCCACAAAGAAGCCTAAGAGGAATGAAGGAGAGAGGAAAAAGGAAAACTGGAAGAGTGTGGTACACAAAATCCAAGGAACATGGGGAGTTGTTGTTTAATGATTACAGGGTCTCTGGTGTGATGAAGAATTATGGAAATAGACAGCAGTGATGCTTGAACAACATTGTGAGGTTAAGTCATGTCCCGGAATCATGCACTTCGAAAAGGTTAAAATGGCAAACTCTTTGTTACATATATTTTGCTACAATAACAAAGCAACAAAAAATCTGAGGAAAAGAGTATTGCCAGAAGGAAGGTGTGGTCAAGGGCTGTTTATTCTTAAAAGTTCTAGTAAGATAAGGAATAAACAGTACACCTTTGAATATGCTAATGAGGATATCATTAGTAGTGTTGGTACGTACTTCAGAGAAGAGGGCAAGGAGTCAGGATGCAGCGGGTAAAGAAATAAATAGACCCAGCAAAGGGAATAAATAGGTCAGCAAACAGATAAATCTTTAAAGACCTTTGCCTGGAAAGAGGAGAGGAGAGGTAGGGTGGCCGCTAAAGGGGACCCTGACACTAAAAACCTTTTATTTTCATTTGAAGATGGGAAGAGTTGAGCATGTCCTTTACTACAGCATATTCCCAGATAATATGTTTGCCTTTCTAAGTAGATTTGAGCAGAAAAGGTGGGGAAAAATTCTCTAGCAAGAACACCATCAATTCTGAAAACTCAAAGGAGTTAAGAGTTAGCCTAGTTTATCACCTGCCTTTATTCCAGATAAATGGTTGTCTCTTCCATTTCTGAAGGATCTCCAGGTAAGATTCATCAGCCCTCCCTATTAGTCCATCCCATCATTTAATCATCCATAAAGACAAGAAGACCCTCCTTTATCAAACAGAACTCACTAGGTACAACTCAATTCCATTTTCTCTTGCTCTGGTCTGCACAGTGGGATATTCAGGGCATTTGCTAAATGACACCTCAGTCATTGATTCTTCAGATTAAATAAACCCAGCCCCTCAGCTCTTACTTCCAGACACCACCTCCAACCTATTTTTCAACTCTCCTTCCAGATTTCCTCCAATTTCTCAGCATTGCTCCTGTTGATCAATATCTGTCTTTTCATTTCTGCTCTCCTTCTCTTCTCTGACACATCTGTCAAACCCAATGTTTGATTCTGTTGCAATCATTCTTTAAAGAGTTACTGAGAGAAGCTTCCTTGCCAGTTCCTTACTTGTATAACCTGTTCCTCAGAAAATTAAAAACTTAGTT
Source organism: Anoura caudifer (assembly GCA_004027475.1). Lineage (NCBI taxonomy): Eukaryota > Metazoa > Chordata > Mammalia > Chiroptera > Phyllostomidae > Anoura > Anoura caudifer. Next base: position 24,301 of record PVKU01008293.1, read on the forward strand.
CTCATTTATTTCTTTCCTTGGCAAATCCTGCAGCTCATGACTCTCCTGTTCCAGCCTCACAACACATTACAAATTCATCCATTTATTCAGAAAATATTTATTGAGGCTGTCCTATGTGATGGGTACTGGTGTTACAAAAGAAAGAAAAATCAACATAGATCCTGCCCTCCAGTCTAGTGAAGGAGTCAAGCATTAACCAAATAATCACACAGGTATATGTAAAGCTGTCACTTTGGTAACTGGGGTAAAACAGAGTTGAGGTAGTAGAACTGAAAATAGGTGAATTAGACCTAGTTATTGAAGTCAAAAATGTTTTCCCTGAGGAGGTCGTAACTGAGCTGAGACCTGGAGGAGGAGTAGGAAGTAAGTGAGCTGAAGAGTGCATTAAGGAGAGAAACAGTTGGAAGGAGAGGAAGTGGCATGTGAAAATATTCTCTGCCTGGACACACTGGGGGCACAAAAGGGTTTGAGAGAGGCCAGTAAGTGCAAAACAGGAGGCTGGGAACAAGCACGGTAGGAAATGAAGCTACAGGTACAGGAGGGTCTTGTTAAGGATTTTGTCCTCGGTAGTAAGCACTCTGGGTGCAATGCTTATTGCCAACTGGAGAGTGACAGAAACATCATGAAACCCTGGTCAGGGGGTAATTGCAGTGGCTTGGGACAAAGATATTGTTATTTGAAACTAGGATGGTATATCAAGAGGTAAAATTACAGAGGGTAAAACTGACAAGACTTGATGATGGATTAGATATAGTGAAGGTGGGTAGGGGGCAGTGAAGGCCAATTCCTGCTGTCCAGCTTGAGTAGCTGGATAGAGGATGCTGCTGCTAACTGAGATCAGTAGCAAGGGGAGAGTTTGGTAAGGATGGTTGGGGTCAGCGCAGCCTGAGCTCTGAGTGAGTGTGAAGTGCATCTGCCGCAGCAGCCGGGAGATATCAATGAGCAAACGGAGAAGAGAGGCCTGCCGTGCTCTCCTCTGGAGGCACATGGGTCGTTGCAGGGCATGCACAAATTTTATTTTGATAACTATATGTTTCATGTGTTATAACATGTGATGTTAGAACTGTTAACTAGAATTTTGTGAGTCCATTTAAAATCAATTTTTTAAGTAAGAAAATAAAAGAAGAGGTGATATTGAATTGGGGGGAATCTTGTATGGTACATAAATATTAAATAAAGTTTGGGAGGCCCAGCCCTCAATTTAACTAGCAGCTTCAGAGAAACAATAAAAATTCATCTGACTGAAAGTTGAAACATGTTTCTAACCAATGAGAGAAGAAATCTCAGGGCATGAGAAGAGAAAGAAAGGCTTACATATCCTTTACACGTTTGCAAAGCTTTTCTATTCTGAAGGAATCTTACCAAAACTGCTCTAATATCTAAGACTCTAAATTTGAAGAGAATCGCTTTTGTCCTGTGAAGACAGCTGAAAAGCTCAGTGGCATTTCACTCAAAGGGAGGTGATGAGGATTGCCGGGCCTGGCCTTTGCAAAATGACTTCCTTTCAGAACCTAGGGCACAGATAGTAACGCTGTGTGCTAAGTGGTACATGTTCAAGTCCTATTACTTCAGCTGAATGAAGAGCTATGAACTTGGGCTTCAAAAAGGCTAGAGTAACACTGGTAACAAAAGAAAAAAAAAAACAGAAAAATAGGACTACATCAAATTTAAAAACTTCTGTTTCCCTAGATTAAATATAAACTCAATGAAAGCAAATATAGGAACTTACCTGGGTTGGGGGATAATGTTTTACAAATATGTCAATGTGCTCTCTGTTGTTCTTCTTCTTCCTTATACCAAGTTCCCCTCCATTAATTCTGAAGCATATCGTACTTAAGGATCATTAGACTTGATATAACAGAAATACAATGAGAAGAAAAAAGTCAGATTTTTCTAAAAGAATTCCTGAGGCCAGTGTGACATAATAATTTTAAAAGCCAGGATTGATTCCATGTGAAAAGTATTTTCTAATTTTCAGAAGTATCCCTTTATAAACCAAGAACAAAGCTTAGAGATCTAACACAGAATTTTACCACAAACCACAGGTACAGAGAATTCAGAATGTGATTCAAAGGTGGCTCCCTCTTTTCCATGGAAGAAATGGACAGCGCTTCTTGTTGGAGGAAGAAGCCAGTTTGGAAGAAACAAATCTAGGTAAAGATGATACGTGAGATCCTCAGCCATGGAGAGTGGGTCAAGAAGATAGAAATTTCAGATAGGCTGAGAGGAAGCCAAAATAAGGAGTCTGAGCCCCAGTTACCACCGGGACCCGTAGGGAGGCAACACAGCAGAATAGAAAGAAAAACAGTGACTCCGAGCCCCCTGGCTCCCCTGCTATATAGAAGGGACTTACAAGTTCCATTAATACTCCAAGGGGGAAGAGTGGAGGAGCGTAAGCGAGATGGCTGAAAAAGTGGAGACTGAGCTTTGGCTAAGATCTGGGTTGACATGCCCACCTAGCAGAAAGTGCAGGAGTCAAACCCTAGAGGAGTCGTGATTTGGAGGCATCATAATCAGACCTCAGAGGTTGCACATCCTAATGAGAGCTGAGGCAATGCCTGTTCATTAAAAGGAGATACTAGAGCTCCTAAGGGATACTCATTACACACTCTGCGCCAGGATCGCATACTGCACATTCGATGACGGGATGACAGAGACGATTCCTAGAAACCAGGTCAGACAGGCTAAGGTCAGCAGGAGCCAGCAGAGAAGATCACCCCTTAGACCAGACTGACTTCCCTGCACCACACTCCAGGGTATCAAATAAGTAACCCCTGTGCCCAAAGGCTTCATGGCGAGAAAAGAAAGAGAAGGTGAGGGAGAAAAGTTCTGAAAGGCTGACCAGGTACTCCACAAGAGACAATTTAAGCTGAAAGAAATGGCAATTTTTAAACAGAAAATTTAATTCCCATCCTCCATCCCTACTGGTAGAGAAAAGGGTGTTTCAGAACAAGAATAGATTCACTTTAGAATTTAAAGAACTTTTCTTTTTATTATTTGTTTGTTCAGGTTGGCACTGCTACATCCATTTTGTTTACTGATATTTCCCAGCAACCAGTCAAATGCCAAGTGTTCAGTAGGTGCTAAATAGATATTTGATTGATGAATGAATGAATGAACGCATAGGTGCTCTTTCCTCATTCATCAGAACTCACTTCATACCTCACCCTGTCCAGAAAGCCACTCTGAGGTTTTCATCTGCTTCCTTAGCTGGAGTAATCCCCGCCCATTTGCTTGTCACTGCACCTGTGCAGACCTTGAACTTCACATGTGTCTCCCTGTAGTTGTGCTCTTGCCCCTAGACTATGAACCTCTTGTCTCATTTGTCTTTGTCTCCCCTAGATGTCATAAAAGCATATCTTTGTTGAATTAATTCATTAAGTTGTGAATTATGTGCTTGAAACAACAGGCTCAGGAGATGAACAAGCATGGCCAAATTAAGAGGAAAGGGAAGGAAGAACTAAGCAGAAGCCATGATTGGAGATGGGGCTATTCATTGTATATGGTCCCACCAAAACAAGCTGACCAATAGCCTCATCTTAGCTTTGGGGAGAGACCATCTTCAGAGCATCCTGGAGGCCTGTGGCAAGCTCTGGAGCAAGAAGAGTTTGGCAGGATCCTACCCTCAATACAGACATTGTACTAGAAAGTATGGAAAAGGGGCCAAACGAAGGCAGTTCCAGAACTCAGGAAACCAAAGTGCCTTAAAAAACTGGATGATTTCTTCACACGAGCACATGCACAAAAGGGCAAGAGGAGCTCACAAAATAATTATCATTCTCCAGCCACCTCCTACCTGGCAGCCTTCCTACCTCCTTGGCAAGGGTGGAGCAAGCAGACACTGCTCTGAAAGGCAAGTTGTGCCAAAAGGCTGCCTTTCCTTTTACACTTCTTGTATTTCACTCATGATTTTAAAATCCTGACATTTATTATTAATCGGTTTCATCCAGTTTGAGATCCACATGACTAAGCTCTTATTCAAGCCAACTTGAATTAATTTGGCAAGTATTACTGCACCAAGCATGTGCTGAACAAAATCTAAATATATCAGCGAGAAGATATCAGCGGCCATGGTTCCTGAGCTGTGAAGACACGTGACGAGGATTTCACTCGCGGAGGTGGGGGGAGACTCTCAATAAAGCCATGCCTGGGTTTCCACTGCTGTTTGAATAATGATGTCTTTGGGATCGTGATTTTTTTTTTTAGGACCGACACTGTCATATGTTTCAAGATGAGCAATTCCCAAAAGCTTCTTACTTCCTCATAAAAGTAATACTGCCTTTGTTTTATCCTAACCTGCTGCCTTCTTGAGTTTCATCCTGCTGCATTCATTCTTGATGATTTCTTGAAAATAACACTTATGATTTATATAATTACCATTCAGTGTTCTGGACAGGGTGCATGATCTTGAGTTTTCCTTCAGACTTCCTTAACTCTCCCTCAATCGTTCTTGGTTTGCACCGGGTTTTACACAGTCTCGGCATCTGCACTGTGGGGATGGTGAGAGTGTGCATATTTGCTATGGAAAGCTCCTCCTACAGATGTCCCCTGAGAATCCACTAAATAGGAGCTCATGTTCTCTCAGAAAACCATCTCAGATGCCAGGGAGGCACTGTGAAGCATTTGTCATTGCCTCCCTAGTTCTTCCTGTTCAGCTAAGGAATTCATGCATGCACAATGCTTTGCATTTGCTGGGGTGTTACAAAAGCTGGAGAACAGAAGGGAAGCTCTGAAACCACATATTCCCTTGGCTCATTTGCTGAGAAGGGAAACACTTTAGACAAAAACAACGGCCCTTCGTGTTTCTCACACTCCTCTGTGCAGACTGATCTTATGAATCTTTGGATTCTCCCTGCTGTCGCTTTGGCTCTCGTCAAACCCAACAGTCTCCTTTGTGGAGGCATCTGTAATGACTCTTCAGCACTACAAGCATCCTTTCCATTGCCTGATATTGCGGTGCCTTTGAAACTCACAAGAAGTTTCTCAGCCCTGTGGTTTTATCCTGCCATGAGTTTTGCAAAATGGGAAGGTCAAATCTTTCCTGCAGAACCTTATACACCAGCAATTAATTCCACTATAAAAATAGCCCCAACCCTATAATCAATCAGCAGATGTACAGGCTCTGTGAGAAATACAAAAGGAACATAAAACAGAGTCCCATCTTCTAAGAATTTACAGTTTATCTGAAGAAGCAAATAAGAAATAAAGAGAGAGTATGTTGTCCAGTACTCAGCGATGTGAACAGGAATTACAATAGGTGATGCATAAGTGAAGAGACCTGGGCCTGTGGGGATGTTGGAGCTGGAGCTGCCTTCATCGTGGCAAGTATCCCATAGGCTTTGAAAGAGATAAGGAGTTTCACTGAGCACAGAAGAGAGGGGAGGGTATCTGAGATTGTGAGCACTGGGAGAACAAAGGCTCAGAAACACAGGTGAGCAACCCCCTGGGAGGATCGAGGGGTCATCTGAACTAAACACTGTAACATTTGTTCGTATCCATATGGTCTTCATTAGCAGGCATTTTCCTCCGTTTATGCACTCATGCTTTTGTGAATTTATGTCTTTTAGGGAGTTTGCAACTTACGGGCTTTAAAATCAGAAAACCCTGGGCTCATATCCCAAGTCCATCACTTCTGGCTGTGAGACTTTGGGTCAAGTTGATTTAACCAACATCTTTCTTAACAGTTCAATGGAGATAATAATGGCACATTTTCACAAGGTTATTTTGTAAATTAACTGGAATGCACATAAATAATGCAGAACTTGCCATGTAGGAACACACCAAAATGTTAGCTATTTCATTAATGAATTAACTTTTTCTCATGCTTCCTGCTGATTTTCAAGTCAAAAACCTCTGTTTTCACTCACCCAGTCTTACTCCTTCTTGAGTGAAAATGCTACCTCTTCTACGACAGCTTCACTGGCCCTCTGAGCTGAAAATAATTTCTCCCCCTTCTGCATTTTCATTGCATATTTGCTATACCTTTGCTGTTATAATAATCAGATTTGGGGGTATTCACGTACAGGTTCTATCTTTGCCAACTTGCAGCTTATAAACTGACTGGTTGCATGACTGAAAGACAAAATCCTCTTTGCTTTTTCTACAGTACTTATCATAGCACCCTCTTGTTCACAGTAGATACTCTGTGAGGCCTAATAAACTTGGAGAACTGAGTTAATAGTGAATATTGTTTAGTCAGTGAATGGTGTGGGGTGTTCTGTTTTAAAGCACATGCCTGGTCTGACTACTGAGGCTGCCTTGGTCATGACAATGTTCAGCAGGACTTTCCTGTCCTTGCCTTGGAGTTTGGGCTGAGACCCCAAAGCTGAGATCAATGGCTAACAAGTGCCCACAATTCCCAAACACAGCTATCTTGCATGACCTTATAGAATGTGTTGAGATATGGCCAAACAGGCTTAGCAGCTGGCCCCTCTTCCTGCATGCAGGAGCAGACTAGAGATGACTTAAGATGGGAAGAGATTGTTTTCACAGGAATTCCAAAGAGCAGAGGGTGCTGTGTATTTTCTCCTCCTTTCACCTCTCCTTTCAAATGAGGAGCTTTGCTGGCTATGACGTTGCCATGCAGCTAGAGGAGGGTGAGGTTAAAGTGTTCCTGGGGAAACTTGGTACCTGTCCCCTGGATTAGGGCAGAGAGGGCACAGTAGAGACTGGTGCTTGGCTATCCTCATGAGAATCTGCTGGGAAGACCGGCTGTGCTGCGGCTCAAGGATGCAGTCCCCAGAGACTAAGTGGATCCCACAGACGGTACCCGGGTTTGAGTCATCTTGAGAGGAGATCACACAGAAGGAGCATATGCTGGGAGTATGGTCCCCGGAATAAGAAAGGCTGGAAATAGGGCTGATATTTAAAGTTCTACTAGTAAGGCAGCAGCACCAAACAGTGAGATGGACTCCAGCAAACAAGAAACTATCCAGTACAGATGCACATTGGCTGAATATCAGTCTGGTCAGAAGTGTTCCGCAGCAGGCAAAAGTTGGGTGGGTAGGGGTGGGATGTAAGAGGACAGCTACTAGGGAAGGGCTCAGTGTGGAAGCCCCCAGTGGGAAGGTATCGAATAAAGCCAACCAAAGTGCCCATCATAAGAGAAAGTCAGCACTGGGCCAATACAATGAAGACTTTGTGTTTCCCCCCTAATTTGCTCTCCCTCTGCACCTGCCTGCCACAAGTAGGAGAAAAGTGGAGTAAGGAGAGAAAATGAACAGACCGCATGTGCTCTTTTCCTTATGCTGGCTGGGAAAACCCCAGAGAAGGGCCTGCATCAAAGAGAGGCGAGAAGCTTTTGATTATATCAGATGAAGTTCTGTTGCTCATTTCACCTGAGACAATTCAGAAGTGATTGAAACACTGCAGAAGCCACCCCGGGTATTATCTAGGAACAGAAAAGAGAGGTTGACTTAAATGCAGATATCAGAGAAAAATTATTTCCTAAGGGCACTCTTTTGTGTCCAACCTTTTCTGAAAAAAGAAAAAAAAACTGACTGCAAAGCATTAAGACTCAGAAGTTGTCATGTAAGAATTCTGGCATTAAAAAGATCACTTATTTTTTACCTTTTTGTTGATTTGTTAGCCAGTCAAATAGCACTCTCGAGAGCACATCTCTGCCATGGGCCATTTAGTGCAGGACAGATGAGAGGAGCTCATTCCCCAGCGCTATGGAGACCGGATTGTAATGTGTGTGAAGTGGGAAGAATAATTATGCTCTTTACCGTGGCTGAGCTAGAGATGAATACTGACATCAGTCCTTGGACACAATTACCCTCTCTGATATCTAATTTACACTGCAAGGGGAAGGATACTCTTGGTGGGTGAGGAGATGAAGGGAGGAGGGTAAAACTAAACAGCATCCCAGAGTTTTAATGGAGACAGCTGTCTTCCCCACAGCAGCAACCCCTGACTCTCCAAGGTAGCAGGAATGGATAGAATGTAGCAAAAGAAAACAGGAAAGAAAAAAATGGCAAGTTAATTTACATTTACCTTATTAGGGTTGTCATGACCAGGGTTAAAAGAATTACGAATTCCAGGTAAATTCTGAACCACAGACGATGTCCACAAAATAACTAATATTAACATTTTTATTTGAAGAGATTAGTTTATATTCAAGTGATGACAGTAAGTAAACTCTGAAGACATTTTTCCTCCCAGCAGGAATGTGACACTATACTCAGGAGCCCAAACTCAGGAACGTAGATTAAATCTATCTCCTCATAATGAGTCCTCCTCCTGCCAAACATCATTATTTGAAAAATACTAAGGAACACTTAATAAAATGTCATATTTACTATATAGCTCAAGTAAAAAAAAAAAACTTTAAGAACAAGCTTAAAAAAAATGTATAGAATTTGGCTGGAAGAAGTCAGTTCTCCATAAAATAAAAGTGAATCACTTGTAGGGCCACAGAGTTCTTCTTTGACGTTTCTCGTAGACAAGTCCTTGTAGGTAACTAGCAGAGGTCCCGGTAAACCATAAGGGGGAATTGTCTAATTATTGTGGAGCAAGACAAGTTGTGTTAGGCTTGATAATGGCCTATCCATAGTAATAACTCTCAAAAATGTCCACATGCTAATTCCTGGGACCTTTGAATGTGTCCTGTTACGTAGCAGGGGAGTTAAGGTTACAGAAGCAACTAAGGCTGCTCACCAATCGGATGGCCGTGAGATGGAGAGAGTATCCTGGACTACGCAGCTCAGCCCCATCTAATCGCACCAGCCCTTCAAAGTAAAGGACCATTCTTGGCTGTGGCGAGGTGAAATGTAAGGATGAAAGAAAGGTCAGAAAGATGGAATGCTGCTGTTTTGAAGATGGAAGTAGGTGCCACAAGCTAAGGAACATGGGGGACCTTTACTAGCTGGAACAGGCAAGGAAACAGGTTCGTCCCTTCAACCTCCCGAAAGAAATGCGGCCCCGCTAAAGCCTTGACTGTTGCCCAAGGGCCAGGACCTGGGCGTGAGGTCTGTGTCACACTTCTGGCCTTCAGCACTGTAAGGAAGTGCAATTGGTTTGTGCGAAGTTGTTATGGCAGCAAAGGAAATAGAGGTGTATGATTTAGGTTATAGCCTGTTTTCAGAAAGCCCCCAGGTAATACTAGACACCAGATTGTGGACTAAAAAATCACATAAATCCAAACCAAACCAATAATATGGGAGGAGGAGATGCTCCTTTCAGTTGATATTATACAAAGTTGACTTTGTTCAAAGTTAGGTCTTTACACAAACCAGAAGAAAAAAGGACATTAGTCAAAAAGGAAACTCAAACCAAGAAAATACAAATAAAACTCCACAATAATGAGTATTGGATGCTAAGTGTCATTTTTTTTTGGGGGGGGGTGATTCTTCCAATTTTCTCCTTTTATTCTCTAGCTCTGTGGTTCTCTTTTACTTATATTACATTCTCTCTATCCTCACTTAATGAATGTGTGATAGCGAATTAAAGTACGTTTTTGTTATATTTTGCATATATCAGATAGAGTCTATGTTTCTTATTCTTAATTATTAATGTGAATGACAACTTCCATTCCTTTCCATGAGTGTAGCTCTCAGTTGATTTTCTTCTGGGACCTGATGTCCCTCACACTCACATGCTACCTCTTAAGTGATAGAGGACAAGTGCTGTTCACCAGAGTGACCACAGACAGGCTGGTCCTACACAAAATCATTTGAGTGCTACCTTAACTGTATTTTCTAGAGAACAGAAGGTGATACATTGATTCAGTAATTGATTTGTCTGGGAATCTTTCAACTAAATGCTCTCACTGGGGAGATATTCTGAATAACACAGGAAACACTGAAACCCTTCCCTTCCCACCACCAACCCCCACAAGCAGAAAGCCATGAACGCTCAGTCAGTTGCCCATAATCTGTGTTCCCAGATCTCGGCTACATTGCCATCATTTCTGATGAGCCCTGTCAATACCAGATGGACCACCCGGATACATGCTCATTAGTCATATGTTTTTAAATGAGCCCAGCTCTCACACCCACCCGGTGGTGGGAACGGAAATGACTGTTCTGGGTACCATGACTGTGTGACTATCAAAACAACTGTTTGGTGTTAACTGATTTGCATAATGATGGAGAAGCCAAGAGTTCTGTGTTGGGGGCATCTTTCCTATTTCTGCAGTTCCACAGGCGGGGCTTGTTTCTAAGGGAGGGGAGGCCAGATATTGCAGCCATGTCACCCCACCCTGTTTGAGGGAGCAGTGCCTCTCATCACCCTGCACCACCTCAGTCTAGTCACGTGAACCCCTAAAAGCAGAAGCAGCAGCTGCTCTAGAAGTTTTTGTGCATCGGCAGTGTACTCGGACCCCAGGGCAAGATCCTAGTGACCACTCTAAGACACAGATGAGAATAATCTGATTGAAAAATGACCCTCTAGCCTCACCATGAAAGAATGCAAACTCTTTTCCCTTCCTTCTACCCAGGAGGTGAGCAGTGTTTTGTTTTGTTTTTTACCTTCTAGACCTAAAGGCTGGAGAGGATAAAGCTATTTGTTTCAAATACCTATGCTCATGGGAATAAACAGTAGAAATGGGGTTTCCCCCAACTTCGGGCTAAGAAGGATTTTGTGAGGATATGGAGGACGAAAAGGAAAGCGGGCTCTGCCTGTGGCAGAGAACAGCGCTCCAACCCCACCCAGTGCTGCAGGAGATGCTAGGCCCCTCTCGTAAGCTGGAAAATGGATCCCTGGGGACTGAACCTGGAGACACATGCCTAGAAGTTCATGGTCGAATTTCATAGGGCAGAACTGGGGGTGAAACAAACAGACTTTTAAACAGAATCAATGCCTGACTTCAAATGAAACACCATTGTGACAGTAGCAGCTCATCAGCAACAGTTAAGATTTGGAGCTCAGGGGGTCCTACCCAACTCTCTGAATGGTGTAAGAAACTTTCCATTCCTATAAAACCCCAGAGAGTAGAAAGGGACTACCACAACCCATGCTTAAATTTCTTTTCTTATCAGGTAGACAGCCAAAACTCAGAGCCAAGTATAATTTAATAGAGAAAAAATAAATATTATATTTCTTGCATCTAAATATGGAGGAACAAATCCACACCCCTTAGAAAATGACCAGGATGAACCCTATGATGGGTCAAATCCCAGCACCAGCCTCCCTAGTTACTTCACCGAAACTCTGAACACTCACACTGCTTTCTCTGTTCCATTTGAATCAATCCCCCTTTGATTCCTTCTGTCCCAAAGCCTTTCACTCAGGTGAATCAGCAAATAAGCCTACATGATCAACTCCTTGGAATAGTTCTTCTACCTTCTCATTTAATTGAAATCTGTTTGTCTCTTGAGAACAAAGCATCCCTGGGTATCCTTCCCAATACAGGTGGTACTCATCTCAAGTCTCATGTTGTGATGGGCAGGTCCTCCCTTCCCATTGCCATGTCCATTTCACTGGACCCCTAGGCCTTCATAAAGCACCTATTCTTTGAGGCTATGCCATCTGGCTCTTCCACATTGCTCCCAGCTCACAACCCTCCTTGTCTTCCCAAATGCTTTTATCATTTTTAGTAACACCACATACATATGAAAGACCTTGCTGATACCCAGGGACACTCAAATTCTTGACCTCCTTATTTTGTGTCACTTTACTTCAGACCCCTATTCCCATAGTCACCCCATGATTGGACCTTGTCATCACCAAAAACTATACAACTTTGACATCTCAGATGCCAACCTTTCACTCTCTAGACAGTCTCCTTTTCTGCTAGTGCACTTACTTAAGTACAAACATTTAAAAATGTTTCAACCCTGTGACTCCAATCCATTGGCCTTGTAATTTTTTTCCCTATGAGAGCCTCATCCTCCATTCCCTTCCCTCCTTGCTCAGCTTAGATGGCATGCTCCATCATTATAATTACACCACAGTTGGTGTTGGCAAACACCGCCAATTCCCTTGTCTCTTCTCTCCCTCCAGCATACCCACCTGGAAAAAACCCATCTGGAAGCAAAGCTACCATTCACCTTTCCTGTGCCTGCATCCAAAGCATTTTAATAATGCTACAGAAATTCAAATAGCAACCAGGAAGAATGGTTTCCCTTTTAATTCATATTCTTACATCAGAAACAGAATCTCAACTACCCAGCAATTCTACTCCTTTTTATAGTAAACTTGATTTCTGATTCTCTAAGATTACTCTTCCACATGTTTACCTGTTTCCTCGAATTTTCCACCAGCCTCAGCCTCAGATGCTGACCTTGCCTCACACTTCACAATGGGTCCTCACTGTCACTTACCCCCACCTCCCCCTGCCCCCCCTACAGATCACTGCCCATGTGTGCACACACCTCCTACACCTTCCTCCTCTGCGATGAAGGAAGTGACCTGTTCTTCTCGAAGCTTATCCCAACACTTTTGCAAGGGCTTTAGTGACCAATACTGTCCAACAACATCTGTCTTTCTCCCTCTACTGATTATTTCCAGTGGTACACAAAAATGCTTTGTTTCTCCTCAAGAACGAGGAGGACAGGGAGGAAGATGAAGAAGCAAGAAAACTCTCCTCTTTTAACATATGCTACCAGCCATGCACTGCTCCTCTTTATACGCAAAATTCTCAAAAGCATTGCCAGCACATACAGTCTCTATAACTGCTTTCCATTCCTTTCGCTAGCCCCTCCAACCTTGCATCTTAACCCACCCCCCTCACATGTTCTAATTGTTGATTGTGAATGGGAAAGTTGTGGAATTTTGTACACTTATTCTGATTTTCTCTTTTAGATGTACACCAGATTCTGTTTTAATTTTTAAGTAGACAAACGTTAACACGTGAGTTTTCTTCTTTGTAACGTTAATGTGCATTATGCATTTTGTTGTTACGTACACTAAGATTTCTACTACAAAGTACAACGGCAGCTGTGAAAACAATTAGGACACCAATGACTTATTGCTAACTTTAAAGAGAATTTTTTGTGTGAATTTTTAAGAGTTTATCTTGAAATAATTTCAGATTTTAAATTTTGCAAAAACAGCAAAGAAATTTATATATAGTATATATATCACCATACATTACATTCATCTATACACACACACTGCAGGAAACATTAACATAATTCTAAAAATCAGAAATATACAAAGAGACATGCTCAGATGGAGACATGGATGGTCTCCATCCCTCCTACCCCACTCCCATCCCCCATCCATTCCACTCTGTCCCACTCACCCATCCTATGTTTTTTCTTGTACAAATGGGCAGATACATGTATGTTTTCTTGATTCCTCTTCTTTCTTACATAAAAGATAGCATACTGTTTACATTCTTCTGCATTTTATGTTTTTCACTTAAAATACACCCATAGAAACCATGCCATACTTTTATTCATAGAGATCCTCCCTATTAACACTCCACTTGTGTGGTTGTACCTTAGTTTATTCAATCACTTTTCTATATATGGGTGTTTAAGTTGCAATTTTTAAAATGCTGCCATGAATATATATATACATACATATATAGAGAGAGATTTCTGGAGGTATATGTTCAGGGTAAATTTCTAGAAATGGGACTGCTGAGTCAAAAGGTAAGTCGCATATATAATTTTGTTAGATTTTGTGACTGCATGTAGCATTTTTACCCCACTACCATGAAAGTGGCTCTTTTCCCACAGCCTCGCCAACAGCTTTTTTAGTCACACTGTTTTTAATTTTCACCACTAGGATAGGTGAGAAATGGTATCATAGTGTAGGTTCAACTTGCATTTTCATAATTCTAAGTGAAGTTGAAGAGCTTTTCATTAATGTAATAAATGAAAGTTCATATCATTAGCTCACTTTCCTATCAAGTTCTTGGATTTTATTCTCTCATTTTTTAAGAGTTTATACTTAATAGAGATAATAAACTTGATCTACAATATATGTTTAAATATTTTCTGCCAGTTTGTCATTTGTCTTTATATACGGTACTCTTTGACATACAAATTTTTATTTTTATATAGTGAAATTCATCACTCTTTTCTTTTGCAGCCTCTGGATTTTGAATCATAGCTATAAAATCTTTCCTCATATCTAGGTTAAAGAGGAATTCACCCAGTTTTGTTCTACTGCTTGGTTAGCTTCACTGTTTATGTTTAAAACCTGTATGCATATGGAGTTTATTCTGTTGTGTGGTACGGAGAAATGACTTAATTTTATCTTTTCCAAAATATAGTAAACAGTTACTTAGCATCCTTCCTTAAAAATACATCTTTAACTTGGCAACTTGAAATGTTACCTTTATAATGTGCTTGATTTTCTTGTGTACTTGAGTCTTTTTCTGAAATTTCAATTTTATTTCACTGGTCTATTTACTCATGCACCAGTAAGCATCACATCACCTTAATTATAGGGGCATCGTGTTATGTGTTGCTGTCTGATACGATGTCTCCCTCATGGTGTTCTTTATTGATGTTTTCCTGGATATTCATACATGTTTGTTTTCCACGTGATATTTAAAATTTCCTGTCCAAGTGCAGACAAAAAAGTTATTGGTGTTTTTATAAAGACTGCATTCAACTCATGCATAAATTCAAGGAGTCATCCTATCCGAGAATAGCCACGTCTTTCCATATGCTCGAGTACACGGAAAAAGACTTCCAAGAGTGTGTTAAAGTTCCATCAATTAAGGTTTGCACATTTCTTAGGAAGTTTATTTTTAGCTATCTCATCTTCTTTTTGTTGTTGTTGTATGCAGGGTTTTCTCTGCCTTATAACCTCTAATGTGTGTGCGCGTGCGTGCGTGCGTGCGTGCGTGCGTGTGTGTGTGCATGTAAAGGCTATTGACTTCTGTGTGTTAATTTTTTAACCTGGTAGTTTACTATGTTTTTATTGTTTGAGTTAATTTTATCATTAATTCCCTAGGGTTTTCCAGGCATGCTAACACATCATCTACAAACTGAAATCGTTTTACTTCTTTACCAATTCTTATTCCCTAGCTGATTTTGCTTGTCTAATTGCATTAGCCAATACCTCCAATATAATGTTGAATGGTAGTGGAGGTCATGAGCATTCCCTAAGTTGCTCTGTTTAAAGTTGTTTACAGACACCTTTGGAACTTAAAGGATAGCTAGGCTAGATATAAATATTTAGTTCATAGTTTTTTTACTTCATTCAACATGCGGCTCCATTGTAGCTTTGCTTTTCTGGTTGTTTCTAAGAAACCTGCTGCCAGTCTGACTCCTTCCTTTTTGTTATTTGATTGTTATGCCTGGAGGCCTGGAGGATTTTCTTTTTAATCTCTTAAATCTAATTGTTTTTCTCTGCTATGTCTTATTTTTCTGGATTAATTTCCATGTGTATCTAATGGACTCCTAATATGTAGATCTAGATCTTCTTTTATTTCTGAGAAGTTTTCGTAAATTATGGATTTAAATATTAGTTTTGTTGTTTTGTTTCTTCTTCTTCAAGGGCTTTGATCAACACTTGCTATTTCTTTTTCTTCCATTTCAGCCACTTCCTCTCCGACCCATTTTATTCTATCTTAATCCCATTTTTATTCTCTTGGTTATTTTTCATCTTTCTTGAATGCTCCTCATTAAATTTCCTTTGAGTCTATTCTCCTTTGGGCAATTTGTAATTTAGTCTTTATTTGTGAGATGATTTGGCCTTATTTCTTCTGTTTCTCTCATAAGTTTAATCAACTCTCTTTTCATTTCTTTCTGTGGGTTTGTCTATTTCTGTTTTTGATTTTTCTATTTCTGATTCAAAATAAGCTATCATATCCCCAAATGCTTGTCTGAGTATATTTTATCAGCTTGGAATATTGACTTACAATTCTCTAATGTTTCTTGCTTGCTTTGTGTGCTTGTTTGAATGCAGGAATTTCATCGGCTGAGGTAAACTGATTCTCATTTTCTGATACAGTAATTTTAATTGTATGTAGATTTATCCAGTCTTTTTCCTACTCATTTTGTGAACGTGAGGTGGCTTTCTAGGTTCCCAGTTGAAGGCACCATCTTCTATCAGTAAGCAAAATCCAGCTTCTTTAATGGATCGATTCTGGTGTTTTAGTTTGTTTATATATTCTCTTTATTTAGGGATAGTTTTAGGTTTATAGAAAAGATAGAAAGTGTACAGAGAGCTCTTTTATACCCCTCAGGCAATTTCAGTTATCCCAGGGTCAAGTGTGGAAATGAAAAAAACAACACTGGTATATGGCTATTGACTGAACCCTGAACTTCATTTGGATTTCACCAGTTGTTCCATGAATGTGTTTTTCTGTTTGAAGATCCAACCCAGGTCATCACATGCATCGAGCTTTCCTCTGCTCTGTGACACCTTCTCAATCTTTACTAATTTTTCGTGACTTTGACACTTTTAGAAGCAATGGCCACATCTTGTAGACTGTCCCTCAATTTAGGTTTGTCTGATGTTTCTCTCAGATTAGACTAGCTTTAGGTTTGGGGGAAACCAAGACAGCGTTGGAAAACAAGGCCGCAGAGGTGAAGTGATTCTTACCACATCACATCACAGGGTACATGATCTCTACACGACATTATTAGTGATGCTAAATTTGATCACTTGGGTGAGGTAATGTGTGCCAGTTTTCTCCACTGGAAAGTTACTATTTTTCCTTTTTCATACTCTTTGGAAACAAGTCATAGGATCAAGCCCGCAGTCAAAAGGGGAGGGTCTAAGCTCTAACTCCTGAAGAGAGGAACATCAACATACAGAATTCTTCTGTAGAAAAAGTAGCCTCTTCTCCTCCACTTATGTGTTTATTTGATCATTTATTTATATTAGTATGGACTTATTTATATTTATTTCTACTTTGTTGTATAATTCAATATTCTGTTACTCAAAATATTCCCCCTTTGGCCATTGGCAATTCATTCAATTGTCTCCTATTCCCTTTGACATGCCTCCATTCTTTTACTTTTTGAGAAATTTCTGACTTTTTAGCACTATGTTTATTTTGTTTGGGGAGGAAATGTTTTGTTTTTCTGAAGAAGGCATTGTTGTCCTTTGGATTTTTATTCTTCTTTTTGGTCTCAAAAGACTCTAACTGTTCCCTTATTTTCCCCCTTTGCTATTCTTCTTGCCTTCTTCACCCAGAAGCTACGCTTTCTAAAGGCTCCTACTTCATATTATGCATATTTTTTTAGATTTTATTTATGTATTTTTACAGAGAGGGGAAGGGAGAGAGAAAGAGAGGGAAAGAAAAATGTGTGGTTGCCCCTTGCACACCCCCTACTGGGGACCTGGCCTACAACCAGGCATGTGCCCTGACTGGGAATAGAACCGGCGACCCTTTGCTTCGCAGTCCAGTGCTCAATCCACTGTGGTACACCAGCCAGGGAATATTATGCATATTTTTAATACCTTGCCTATAGTCAGTACTCTGATCTAATAGGATACTTGTTAATTCTTTTTTAATTAATTTTTAAATTATAGTCGACATTCAACATTATATTAGTTTCAGATGTACAACACAGTGATTCAACACTCTTTTTATGTTCCACATACACTTCCTCTTTCTGGTGGTTGCTTTGCAACAATTTCAAGCCCACCCCTGCCTCTCTAGTTCTCTCTTCCTCACAGTTTCTCTCTGAGCTGCACTGACTTGCCACAAATGCTTATGACAGAAGCATGCACAACCACTCACTGGGATTTGGTGCTTTTTGTTTCTTATTAACAGGAAATTTGAAATTTAATATATTTTACCCTTTACTTATGCTGCAGGCATGATAGCATGTATTCTTGATATTCTACACTGTTTTCAGGTGATATGGAGATACAGATGTAAGCATTTGCCACAAGATGTCTGGCCCCACAAATGATGCTTGATGTTTATGCATACATCAACTTAATGTTTTATCTCTAGTTTTTAAAGGTTTTTCTTTACAGTGGGTATTGATTCTTACCAAAGATGTTTCCATATTTAGTGAGATGATAAATGTAACAATCAACTGACATTGCTTCATAAGTTCTTTAATGTAGTGATTATATTAATCAATTGTTTTAAAAGTTGGCTATTCTTCCATTATGTGATAACATCCAAGTTTGTTGTGATGTATTGGTCTTTAATTCACTGCAAAATTACATTTGTAAATACTTCACTTCAGACTTTTTACACTCATATTCATAAATGAGATTACCTACATTTATTTTTACAGGTCTGATATCTTCATCCAATTTTGGGATCAGGGAAATATTAGGTTCTTAAAATAAATTGAGTATCATACCATGTTTTTCTCTATTCTGGGACTTGAGGACTCTCTTCCCCATGAAGTTTTGGAAGACTTTAGTCATAATGCTGCCTGAGCCTCAAGAAAATAATGCACATTTTAATTTTTTTCTTGTCTATGTTTTTTTATTATTCAAGTTTTCTTCTTTACACAATTTTAGATTTTGTATTTTAAAATATATTTTAATTGAATGTTCAAATTTATTAGTATTTATACATACCTGTCATTTTTTAAATTTGTCATTTCCACAATTATATCCCCTTTCACATCCCTACTGTCATTATATTTGTGTCTTTTTACTTTTTTATATAAATCTGCCAGTTTCTATTGCTTTTTTTCTTGTTATTGATCTAGTCTTTTGTGTTTGTATTTGTTTTCTACTTTGCCTATGTCTTTGTTAGTCCTCCCTTCTAAATTTTTCTAAGTTATTTTGTTGTTTTCCTATATTTTTGTATTGAGCACTCAGATTAGTTTATGTTTTTCATATTTGCTAGTATATTCATCTAAAGCTGCACATTTTCCTCCACGAACCACTTTGGCCATATCACAAAGCACAGGTTTGTATATGTAGTCCTTCCAGTGTTGTTCATTTTTAAATACTTTGTCATTTTTGGTTTTATAATCTCATTAAGACAAAAATTATTTACAAGGATGTTTTTGTAAAGATGTTTGGGATAGGAACTAACTGTTTCGAGAATGTCTATTTGGATTATTTTGTAGACAGTGAATATGACTTGTGTGATTTTTCCTTTTTTATGTTGGTTTAGGTTTCCTTCAGGTCCTAACACATGGGCTGTTTAATAATGTCCCGCACATGGGTATATACACATTTGCTGTTTGTAAAAACTGTTTCCTCTTCTTTCTGCATATGCAGCTAAATAATACTTCCCAGCCTGCCTTCCAGGCAGGTATGGCCAAAGAATGAGGGATGAAGTAAGGTGTCCACTTCCAGGTCTTGACCGTAAAAATGTTCTACCTTTGATCTACCAGATTTTTTTTCCTAAGACTTGAGGTGAGGAACACAGCAACCTTGGGAGACAGACGTTGGAGGAGACAAACCCATAAGACAGAAGGAGTAAGGTCCCAGAATTATCTCTTGGAGGAGAGACACCATTTTGTTACAAACACACATTTTGAATTTTATATGAAAAAAATCTATTCTATTACCTGAAACCACTGAGAGCTCAAGGTTTATGTGTTACTGCAGCTAGTGTTACCTATGCAATACATTGACTAAAAAGACCTCTCAACTATTTCTAAGGATTGAAGTTGGCTTTGGCTAGAGCATGACAACCAGATTCAATCTCCCAATTTCTTCCCTCTGTTGAGTCTGTATTTTTACAGTCTATTAGTTTCTTTCTTGGCATTTGTCATGGATCAATCTCTCCTGACGAATTATGCCTTAACATGTGGTTGTCAGGAGCTCATTCCCAGGCAAAAGATATTCTATGCTGCACATCAATCTATATCCAATATCCAGCTCAGTGCCTCATACCTCAGTGATGCTCCACAAAAATGAATAAAGGAATAGATGAATAAAGGAAGATTGCTAGACAACGTCCTTTATGTAAAAAATCTGTGTTACTTTTCAGGTAGCTACTAGGAAGCCCAATTTATACATTTGTGTTTAAGCATACACTGGAAAGATCAATTTGGGAGGTTTAGGGAATGTCTATAGTGGGAAAAGAAGGACTTCCAAGCAGATAGTTAAAATGGTCATTTAAATGCAGTGAATATTTACCACTTTGAATGTCTGCCTTCGCTACACTTCTCTCACAGAAAAGGCTGGAGACATTGACAAGGGAGCCACTCTTTCCAAACCTTAATTTTCAAAAATAGAACCACTTTCAAATATATCACCTACTTGCAAAAATCAAATGAAGCAGGACCAGCCTTCAACCTACTCAACCAACCCACAGATGCCAAGGGCCTCTGCCATGTAGTTTTCCCTCAATCTGTCTTCTACTGTAATGGCTACCACACCACAGACGAAAACTACATTTCATTCTCTTCTCTCTCTGGCTTTATGCCTTTCTCCTGTGCTTTCCTCATCCTGGGATGTCCCTCCCATCCCACCCCATTCTACTCTACTTTCCAATTTCCTGTATGTCCTTCAAGGTCAAGGACAAATGCTACCTTCTCTGGAGTACCTCCAGTTTTCCCAGCTGGAAATGAGCCTCTCTCCTCTGCTTTCTAAAATCAGTTACTTTATTATTTGGGTCAGATGTGTGGCAGGCTATGCAAAGAGTTTAGTATTCGATCTGTGGCAGTGTGGATATTAAAATAGGAGTCCTATGCTTTGTAGTTCAAGGGTTCAAAAAACTCACCTTGAGATTTTTGCATCTGAGTATGTACATTTAAAACTATCTACAATAATTGCAAATCTGGTCTACAATAATTCCAAAACAAAAATTAAAACCTCATGTAATTTAGAAAAAAGAATTCTAACTATAGGCTTGGGGAAAAAAATCTTAAAAATCTGGTCCACAATAGAGAAAGATATCAAATGACTCATCATCAAACAAGAGGACATGTGAAAAGGCAGTTGGTGTTGGCCTTCAAGAGAGATTTCCAAACCTGTGTTAGAGAAATGAGCAGATAGTAATACAGATCTGAAAGAAGGTCTAAAATAAAAGCACAGGAAAACCATGGAAGAGGGGGAAAAAAAGAGAAAAAAACATGTAAGGTGGAGTGGGATGGGAGCTGTCAGCAATACTACAGAGGAGTGTGATTTCTTGGGAAGTTAGCCCAGGTGTAGGGAGCTGGGAGAGTTGACTATCGACTTATTTCAGAATTGGAGGTGTGCATGAAGCCACTGTGCATCTGGGTCCTTCAGATGCACCTTGACCAAATGTGGACAAAATATCCCTGAGACACATTACTAGCTCTTTACTTACATTGTCCACAAGGCCACAACTGACTGGTCTTAGCTGAGAATCTAGAGAAAATTGGTCCAGTTTGAATCAGGGTGATAAAACTGTCTCATCTGTAGTTGTTTGTGGGTATCCTTTTCTCTCTTTGGGAAACTTCTTCATCACTGTATCCATCACTATATGTACATAGTTACGTCGCACCTGGTGCATAGTCAATTAACGTTGCTCTATGAGTGTTCAAATATTTCCAACATTACCTCACAATCACTTAAGCAATTCTCAGAACTTGTCTAAATCACTTAAAATATAGAGATATTAATTTTTAACCCTGGAAGTAACAGTAGATATGTTCAAGGTCTAGGAAGGGAAAAAAATGAATTTGTCATTATTCCCAACTGTGATTGATTGCTCCTGAGGGCTTGGAATTCTGCTCAGAGAAGGATTGTAGAGTCATTTCCTGTGAGAAGAGTGCTACAGCTCATCAGTGATCCCCGCTCAGGAAAACGGGAGCTGCATGCTGTGTGTTTGCTGTCCGTTGGATGAAGGATGATGCCTCATTTTACAGATACGACAACTGAGTTTTAGAGAATAAGTAACTTGTTCCAAGTCCAATATCTACTTAGTGTCAAAAGCAAGATAACATACATCTCCTATATCCATGCTCATTTCATTGTATATTACTGGGATTGAGTTTTGGGGGATATTTCCCCTTATAAACAATTCAATTTTCCTACAGTACTATCCCTTTTGTTTGGATTTTAAAAGGTAGTTGAAGAAAGAGTAAGAATAACACCTTCAAAACCTGACTTAAACAAAGACTTGGCATATTGCTAAGTCCCTATCTCTGAAAACAAAGCTATTTATTTTAAAAGACTATTAAAAAAGATGTTAACCTACAAATTGGTTTTAATCCTCCTCTCTCAAACCACTATATATTAGTTATCTGTGGCTATGTAACCAATCAATGTAAACCAAAGTGAATTAAGTGTCATTTATTAACTCACATTTCTATCAGAAATTTGGGAGCAATTTGACAGGCAGTTCAGCTCCATCTTAAATGAGGTAGCAGTCAAACAGTGGTGGAAGGAAACTGGGCTTGTCTCAAAGCTGGGGGCTCTAAACAATGGAGATGTAAACAGCTAGAGGCAGGAGTACCTGGGCTCCTCAGGCATCCTCTCCATCTCTGTGCGACCTCTCCCCATGGTCTCTCCAACTCCGTGGCTGTAGGGTAGCCACACTTCTACATGTCAGCTCAGGGACCCCATGATATACACACTGAGAGAAAGACAGCCGCCTGGGAGCTGTCCTACCTTTAATAACCCAGCCTCAGAAGTCAAATACTGTCACTTCCACTGTACTGTACTGGTCAAGGCAGTTACAAAACCCTCCCAGCCATCACTTCTCAGTAAAGGGGTCTCAATGTCACATTGTCAAAGAGAATGAGGGATGAGATACATAATCTAATCTGCCACAAAGGATTAGTAAGAGTCCAAAGCTGGCATTTCAGGGAAGAGTTCAAAAGGAACCAATTATAATGCTTTGGGAATTGGAATAAGATTATTAATTATCCCAGATCACAGTTGCCAGAGGACACCTAGTTAAAGTTGAACCTCAGATAAAGAAATAAATAATTGTAGTATAACTATGATCCATGCAATATTTAGGGCACAATTATCCCTGTAAAATTATTTAAATTCAAATGTATCTAAAATTCAGATTTTAGCTAGACAGTCTATATTTTTATTTGCTACATCTGACAACCCTATCCTAGGCTGACTCAGACTCAAGGAATCGATATTTTTATCTGGTCTCCAAGCTGAGAACGAGACAATCTCTGTGTCAGTGTCACCACCACTTCCCAAGGTTGCCTGGGTAAGGAAGGTGACCAAAAGTGCCTCACCAGAAGCTGTTTCCATCTCTAGGGCAGAACACTGACTTCCATGTTCCGAGACTACTGTGAATCTAAGACCAATGTCTTTTTAGCTCTCTAAAAAGTTTTCTTTTTCAATCTTTCAGCTGTGCATAAGCTGATCTCCTGGCACCAGCTTTGTTTCCTGACAGGCAACATTAATTCATTTTCACATTCACACTAAAATCACTTCCCTCTCTGTCTAACAACAACAATAATGGTGAAAGCCCATTTGGAAAACAGCTTGATGGAACAGCTGCTTCATACTCATTATGAGTCTAACACTCTCTAATTTGGGGGAAGGGGTGCCGACAACCACAAATATATTGTAATGCAGGTATCCAGTAAACACTGAACTTCCTTTTCTGATTTATTTTTCTACTCATGCAATTAATATATAAACTGTTCACTCAAATTTGTTACCATCTTAAGCAACTTACTAAAATTTTCACCACTAATCTTTAGGCCTGTTCAACTACGTTTCTTGAAAAGGCTCCCCCATTGTTTCATAAGTTCCAAAGCTGCCTCACATTCTCAATGTCAAAGACGGCTTAAATTCTCCCCTTATGTAGTATCATTAGCTGCTATACAATTCATTCTGTGTCCCCCAATTGAAATCTGAGACTTAAAATATTCAGTAAAAAATTGACAGCATATTAGACATTGTGTTCTTCCTCTGCTACAGACAAATACAAGATGTGATGACTCATCTGAATTCATGTTACCATGGGAACTATCAAAGTGGTGTTCTACGACTTGTAGGAAATAGCCTTGGTAGCAAGACAATATTAGGCCCTTCCACTGAACTCATGGGTAGATCCAGCTTTCCTCTTTTCTCGCTATAATAAAATATGTAGTAGACACTTCTGGTGCCAACTCAACATTCATTGTCTTCTTTTTCCTTAATAACAGAACCTTAGTTTTATACAACTATCTACTCCCTCCCACCATGTGTCCCGAGGGACAGCTGGGAGCACAGAGATCCCACACTGAAATCAATCATCCTGTATTCTGACACACACAAATTCAGCTCCTGATTAGTCTAAATCAAAGAGAGAAGGGCATTTCCCTGGCTACTGTTATTGGTCCAGGAGTAGGCAGATAGACATAGAAAGGCAATTAGGTATCCCAGTACACTGAAGGCTGCCTTGAAGGAATGTCAGAACTAGGCTTGGAATTAAGCCAACACAAAGACCAGGAGAATGGAGAGAGAGAAGGATCTGGGTCCTTGCTGACATTCCTGAGCCACTACTTTGTAACACACCTGAGGCAAGCATAGGAGATAATAAAGTTCCTCATTAATTAATCATTTTGAATTGGGATTTTCTGGTTCTAGCAGCCAACAGCATCCTCTCTTATACAAGATATAGGATGAGAGATCCAGACAAAAGGAAAAGCAATATTTTTAACTTTTTCCCCAAGCCCAGTATCTTGATTCTCTTTTTTTGTCATTATTTGTCATTATTTGGTTGGCCAGAAAGTCCATATTTTTTTCCATAAAATAAAAGACACATGTTTCATTTTCACCAATAACTTTATTTCAATATTTTGAGTATGTCAGCTATCTTCTGCTTGATATAATGCTGATTGTTCTCAATTAATGTCTCCACTTGATCACTGTCAATTTCAACATGTCTACCCAACAGTAGAGCATCATCCAGTGAAAAATCTCCAGCATGAAACTTCGCAAACCACTTTTGACACATTTGATCAGTCACAGCACCTTCTCCATACACTGAACAAATTATTTTCTTCTTTGCATTTCAGCTGTGTTTTTACCTTTCTAGAAATAATAAAGCACAATATGCTGAAAGCATTGCATATTTTCTTCTATTGTCAATATTAAAATGGCTACAAAAATTAACCAGTTTTGATAAGTTTTTTTTAATGCATGCTGACATGACAGCTGTCACAATACAATCTAACAAAATTGTTTTGAATGAAGTTATAGATAATGAAGCACTACTAGAGCTATCTTAGGGAAAAAAACAAATGAACTTTTTGGCCAACCCAATATTATTTTTATTCTTCACCAGAGGATATTTTCTTATTGACTTTAGAGAGAGAAGAAGGGAGAGGGGGAGAGAGAGAGGGAGAGAGAGAGAGAGAAACATCAGTCAGTTGCCTTCTGTACATGCTCCAACCAGGGATCAACCCTACAACCTAGGTATGTGCCCTGACTGGGAATCAAGCCCACAAAATTTATGGTGTACAGGACAACACTCCAAACCAACTTAGTCACCCAGCCAGGGGTCTCTCTTTTTTTCTTCTGTATTGTTTAATACATATTTAATCCACTGTAGCCTTGAACAGTATGCTCAAGTCCAATGTTGGTTTACTGTGGCACAGGAAATCCTGAGGCATAAAGAGCAGACAATGAATCAGTCATCTCCCACCATGTCATGTGACCCAACAAAATGTAAGACAATGGTCATCTGACTCTCTAGGCTTAAATTTACCTATATAGTCAGTCTCTACATCACTGCATTCTCAGGATTCTGCCATCGCAGGCGTCAGAAATTCTAAGCAAAAACATGAAATTTATTGGCTGACAAATGTAAAGATTAAATCTAATTTCAGTTATAGCTAAATGCAAAATTTTTAATGATGTTATCAGGAGTCTGTCCTATGCATTTCTGTCCACTCAATTTTTTATTCAATTTACTTCATCATCAGTCAGACCCTACCCAACTTTAAATATTCCTTAACTTCAGGTGTAGAGACCACTCTTTCTCTATTGGTATTTACATAAATCCCTAAAAAAAGGACCTGATTGGTTCCCTTTTTTGGTTCTTCGGTCATGTTTCTGCTCCAAGTAACAGAGGTGCTAAAGAGTGGACTGTGTCCTCCAATATTCAGATGACACCCAAACCTGCAATGTGACAGTATTTGGAGATAGGTTCTATAAGGAGATGATGAGGTTAAACAAGGCCCTAAGAATGGACCCCTAGCCCTATAGGGCTGGAACTCTTATAAGAGCTCTCTCTTCTGGTTCCTGATGGTTCGGTAGTCATGGGCTTAGGTGCAAACTGGCCAAGTCCAAGAACCACACCAGGCGCAACCAGTCCTGAAAATAGCACAGAATCAGCATCAAGAAACCCCGAGCACAAAGATACAAACCTATTAAGGGGGTAGACCCCAACTTCCTGAGGAGCATGCCCTTTGCCAAGAAGCGCAGCAAGAAGGGCCTGAAGAAGATGCATGCCAACACTGCCAAGGCTGTGAGTGCACGTGCAGAGACGACCAAGGCCCTCGTAAAGCCCAAGTTCCCAAATGGCAGCAGCTACAAGCTCAGCTAACTTGCCTACGTTGCTCACCCCAAGCTTGGGAAACAGGGCTGTCCCACATTCCCAAGGGTCTCAGGCTCTGCTGGACAAAGTAAGGCCAAGGCTCAAACCAAGCCCAGGCTGCGGCAGCACTCTGGCTCCAGCTCCAGCTCCCAAGGCTTCCCAGGCACCCATGAAGTGTCCAGAGTGGAGGCCTCTGTCTGCAGACATGAGGAAGGAAGGACTCGCATGACCCTGGGCTGCTGGGCTGCATTGGGCTGGTGTCCTCCTGTGCTACTTGTACAAATAAACCTGAGGCAGAATCTTTAAATAAAAACTAAAGGGATATGAGAGCTCTCTCTCTCTTTCCATGTACACACACTGAAGAAAGGCCACATGAGCACACAGCAAGGTGGCGGCTCCCCATGAGCCAAGAGAATAGGCCTCAGAATGACCCTATCTTACTGGCATCTTGATCTTGGATGTTCCAGCCTCCAGAACTGTGAGGAAAAAATTCTGTTGTTTAAACTACCCAGCTTATGCTATTTTGTTATGGCAGCTCAAGGCACTAATACAGTAATGGGAAAAGGAAGTAGGTTTTTTTTAATTAATTTTACATATGAGTTAAATTATATAGACTTCTTCCTAAAAATAGAGGAGGGCTGCATTTCCCAGTGACCATTTCAAATAGACAGAGTCTATGTGACTGAGTTAGGGCCAGTGAAATGGAAAGTGGGTAAATTCTAAGGTTCTCACCCTTACAAGCATCTCTGCAAATCCTCTAGCTCATTTTTCCTTCCCTAGAAACTTCGGAAGTCACATGTTTGGATGCTATAGATACAAAGTGGAAGCAGGCTGGTTCCCTAATATCCTGCTTGGAGAAGAGTTTCTCTATCCATATGAGACTACATGTAAGCAAGAAAATACCTTTGTTATAAGCAACTGAGATTTCAGGATTTCCTTATCACAGTACAGCTGATAGAACTAAAATACTAGATAATAGTAATGTGTAAAAGCAAAAGGCTTTCAGATGGGGGGGGCGGAATCTAAAAATATTCTAAAGTCTGTGCTTTATTTGGAGGCATAGTAGCTATATTGACAAACTATGCATGTTTAAAAATAGATTGTAAATATAATGCCAACAATTAGAGGGAAAAGAAAAATAAAGGAAATGCAATCATTCACACTTAAGTTGTTATGGTGAAATGTCATGATATCTGTGATTTGACTTTAAATCCTTCAGCAAAAAGTAAAAAGAAGAGTTAAATAAAGTATATGTGGCAAAACATTGGTAACTGTCACATCTGTCTGAGAAGAAAAGAAGGATTTTTGCCCTGGCTGTTGCAGTTCAGTGGATTGAGTGCCAGCCTGAGAACCAAATGGTCGCCAGTTTGATTCCCAGTCAGGGCACATGCCTGTGTTGCAGGCCAGGTCCCCAGTAGGGGGCGTGTGAGAGGCAACTACACATTGACATTTCCCTCCCTCTCTCTTTCCCTTCCTCTCTGTCTAAAAATAAATAAATAAAATCTTTTTTTTTTTAAAGAAAGAAAAGAGGGATTTATTACACTATTTTCTTACTCTTATATATGTTTAAATTTTATAAATAAAAGGTTTTTTAAAAGACCAGAAAGGAGGTTGAGTGAAAAAAATCACAATAAACACAAAGCAGAAAAAGCAAATGGCAGGGAAAAAAACCTTAATAATTATAAATGTACCAATCATACTAATTAAAATAAAGGCTTTCAGAGTGGGAGAAAAAAATAAACTCAAAATACAGCCACATGCTGTCTACAACAGAGACAACTAAAATAAAATGATAAAGTAATGTTGAGAGTAAAGAAATAGAAAAAGATGTACCAGCAAAAACTAACCAAAAGAAAGGTGATGTTGATAAAAATAGATTTTAAAGCTGAAAGTGTTAAGTATAACAGATGGTCGATAGCCTACCCAATAGCTATTTTTTTCTTTCTTTCTTCATAATAGAACCCTGCTTTTGTTCATTTACCCCTATTTCTACCATGGAACTTAGACAAAGGTGACCTCATCCCCAACTCAGGGGCCAATGTTAACTTGTGTCTCTAAAATACTGAGACCTTTTTCACTCACCAGTGATTCACTGAGAAGTAAATACATCACCCCTTCCTGGCCAATGAGAAGTAAAGGAAAGCTGTTGGAGGAATCCTGGGAAATATTTTCTCTGTTTTAAAGGGACACTGTTAACCAAGGTCCCTTACCTACCTCTGGATGTTGTTGTGTCTGAATATGCTGTCCACAGCAGCCACAATGACCATGAAGGAAGCTGGCTTCAGAGCGAAAACACTCACTGAGAGTGGTAGAACAGAAACAAAGGAACTCAGGTTCCCTGATGAAATCATCAAGCTGTGAAATCAACACACAAGCAGCTCTCCTGAGCTAATTCAGGTCCTCTGAGAGATGCTAAAACAGGATGGTATGTGTAAGGATTTTTAAGGAAATGAAAATGGGAGGGAGGTGGGAAAGGCCGGGAGAGCCATTAGATGGCCATGCGGGTCTGACACCTGAGAGAAAAAGACTGGATGGAAGAGTCCCAAGTTGTCCAGGGGTCCATGAGCCAAAATCGGCTGTCAGAGGAGTCCTGTGGTGTCCCAGGAATGGGCCTGCCCAGAGCTCCCTGCTGCGCTCAGTCCTTGGCTGTGAACGACGACGTGCGGGAAGCATGGCTTCCATGAAAGTGCAGCGATGGCTTTCAGAGGATAGCAGCTGCCTCCAGAATTAGAGAACCAAGTGCGATCGATAGGGACGCGGAGGACTAACTGGAATCACAGGACCTGCGTTCCAAAACCACCTCTATTCCCAACCATCACCAGCGGTCTTGGATAAGTCACTTCTGTGGCCCCATTTCTTCATCTGCAAAATGAAATGCTTAGCTTTGGCTGCTTGTCTCAAATCTTGCAGCAACATAAGGGAAAATGAAAATATAGGAAGGAATTACTTGATTCAAGTGCCAAAAAGGAAATACACTCATAGCTTAGAAAATAATTTTGGGCTAAAGTAAGAAATATGTCAACAGTGACCTTTCTTCGTACCACTGGAGTTCGATGTGTTTCTGCTCCGGTGGTAGGCAGAGACGGCATATTTATTCAATTCTTTCAGTTAGAAAAATTAAAATGCAAATATATGTAAATTATGGGCATTATAAATGAGAACAAGAAGGAAAAACAAAACCCTGATTACTGGTTGGCTGAAGGGACATTGACAGAATCCTGAAATAAAACCCAAAAATCCATGCTTGGGGAACCACGGCCAAGATAAATCCCCATTCTCGCCCCTGCATTCCTTAAGTCGCCACCTGGATTCTCCGCCATCAGTGAGCACTCAGTGCTCCTGGCTGCATTAGCATTTCACATACGTAGGAAGTACAGAATCGCGATCCACAAAACTCAAGTATGCCAAAATTCAACTTTATTTTCTGTGTATGACCTTCCTTTCCATCTCAAACTTTCATTCCATCTTTTGGCAAAAACTTTAATCAGACACTTCGGAGCAAAGTCAATCAAGTCAGGATTTTCTTCTCTCAGTCCTTATCCTTGCAGTTGCAATTAAGCTTCTAGAATAAAGAAGGGACAGAGACTGTGATACTTAGCATCAGAGCATGGGAATGGGCTTTGGTCATCATTTCATCTGTCTAGGCTGACATCCACTATGGTGTCCTGGCTCCCCCAGTCACTGATTGGCACCATTCCACCTTGATGCCCATACAGCCATGCATATCCTGTGTGGTCCCCGACCGGCTGCATTCCCCATGCCAGCCGCTCCAGGGAGAGGCATTCCCAGGGTTAGGGGCCTCCTTCAGCTATTTCTTTAGCCCTCTCTCCACGTACATGGGACATGTTTGTGTGTTCTCCCCTGCCAAATTCAAATGATAAGAAACCTGAGGGCTGCGTCAGGCCCTCTCTGTCTGGACCCAGGATGACAGCAGTTGTATTCTGTTCTCACCACAAGTGAGGGATGCTGGATATTCTATGCCTTGTTGGTTTTCCTCAGTCTCGCCCAGCATGAAGGACAGTTCTCCCCTGCCTTTGGATCACATATCATCCTGGTCCTCTACTCCTCACCAGGAAAAAGTTCCCCTCTCAGAGGTACCCAGTGCTACATCCAACCCTCTTTATTCCCTCCTGCTTTGCCAACATCCTCAGTTTACAGGTGAAATAAGAGAAGCCCAGAGAAGTTAACACAGCCTAAGACCACACAGCTTGTTACTTCATTTGACCCCAGATCCCTTATTTATTTATCTGCCTATTCATTAAATAAACACCTGTTGAATTCCAAAAATTGCCATTCACCAAGAATAAGACACTATCACTGCTTTTGAGCAATTCACACTCTAGTGAAGGAGGCACAGCTGTAAACAGAGAATGACAACACAGTTAAAAATAGGCCCTATAAATGTGTGAACAAGTGATGTGAGGGCTGTTGTGGGAGGCTCCCTGGAAACTTCCCTACTGGAACCTGAACTTCCACCCACCGGAAGTTTTTCACAGGAAAATGACTGAAATAGCAGACTGACCATTTGCTATTATTTTCTGAGCAGTCATTAAAACTGCAATAACTTTTCCCAGAAAATGGGCCGCATATTCAACAAACAGAGAAAACAGTGTGACATAAATATCCATTACTTGAAGTCTTTCTTTGTTCATGAATTCATGCATATATTTTATATTTCTATAAAAGAATAAATAAAAAGCCACTCCTCAATATCCAAAACCATGTAAGTGCATAGTGACTGAAGATAATTGTGGACCCACATTTCCACCATGAAGAAAATAATAAAGTAAGAAAGCGCTCCACCCCAACCGTGTAAGAAGATTCCAGTTCAAGCGGCAAAGGTTTCACCATTTAGCATGGCAAACTTTCTCCAAGGCAGCTACATCAGTTCTGAGGCCCAGAATAGTTCAGGCAGTGGGCAGGAGCAGGGTGGTTCATCCTTTGACATTACTTGATACAGGTCCTAGTTCCTTGAAATTTTTGACTCATTGAAACCATTGAAACTCTACTAAAGTAGAGTCTATCCCACAGAAGGAAGGCAGGAAAACAGTGGCACAGAAGAAGGAGAATGCAGCTCTCCCGTCAGAGAGTCAAAAGGAGTGAGAGAGCAAGTGGGCCAGTAAGCTGGCGATGAAATGGTGGCGGAGGGAGCATTGTCCAAGAAGCTAGCAGCTAAGCTTCAGCAACTCTGAAACAGCGCTCCAGATGGGCAAGGCAGCGGGAGGCTGGCTGCTGGCAACAAAAGTCATGGAGCACTCTAAGAAGAAACGCAAAGCACTGCTGGCAGGAAAGCTGAGAAACTATGCCATGAGCAGAGCCCCAAATCAAGCCCAGATTATAGTCAAAGAAGCTGATATCTCTTGGGCCACCTTCAAGAAGCAAGAAAGGATAAATAAGATGTAGTCAAATAACTACAGCTGGCTATAGATACGCAAAAGATACAGGGACACTCCCCAGTATGGTAACAAAAATAGTGGCAGTCAAAGGTGCTTCAGAAAGTGGACATGGGTAGAAATATAAAATATATTTGTACGATAGGGGAAAGGCAAAGAACGGCAGAGACGATGATTGAAGCAAAAAAGAAGTATAGAACAAGAGAGAAGCTATGTCCCGCAGAGGAAAGGACTCGAGTAGGACCTGATTCAGAGGAATGACTGAATATGAAAGACACCAAGGTGGAAAGGATTGCAAGGGAGAACAGCAGGGAAACCAAGAAAAGGAAAAAGCATGGAAAATAAGCTCATTATGTTCAGAAGACTCCAGAAAGAGCCCATAAGAAATAGCCTAGAATCAGGGGGTGAGGGATAATGAAAGGAAGGGGAAGGAAGGAATCCCAAGTGAAATGAACAGCGGCATCTACAGGAAGCCCCAAAAGTGATAATTGGAGAAAACAGAAAAATTGGAATGTGCTGATGGATCTGAAAATGTGAGAATTGTAAACATCTCATATTTAAGTGCTTATTGATAATAAGTCTGTGACAACTGAATCAGATCACATATGTAAACAGGTTGCCAAAATATACATACATACATGTAATTTATTTTTCTGTGGCTGTATTATTAACAGTAATAATATGAATAAAACAGAGCCATTATTTAGAAGCTACTAAATATTAACTTACACACAGAACTTAAGAGCAGCCTTTGTTGGGCTTCCAGCACTTAGCACTAAAGTGAAGAAGCCATTAGGATGGGGCCAGACATGAGCTCATTCAGGAAGTCAGAAATTAAATGGCCTAGGGATGGAGGGCCCACCCTTGTACTAGTAGCAGAAATTCGGCTCTCATTCCCAAAGGAGTCATTGTTCAATTCATGTTCTCAGTGCTGCTTCTTCTTCAATACCTCATCCAGTTCCCCAAGACACCCATACCACTGAGTGCCAGATATGGCTGGTTGTCTCCAAAAGTATGCTCTCTCTTTTTCCCGTTAGTTAATATGTTTCCTCAAAAATTCTAGCTTGACATATGGCTGACCAGCTCAAGCGTACATTTATCAGCCTCCCTTGCAGCTATTTATGCCATGTGACTATGTTCTGATCAATGCAGTGAGAGAGAAAGTGATACTTACAAATTATAGTCCATGCCTTCCACTTACTCCCCTTCCTCCTGGCCCAAATGTGGTTATGATCACAAGAACCATAGCATACATCTTAGATTATTAGATGGAAATAGTGCACTGAGTATGGCAAAGTAACAAGATAGGAGAAACCTGGATCCCTAATATTGTGGAAGCACCTTATTGATCCTGTCCTGCTTATGTTCAGACAGTCACATGAGCTGAAAGTAAATTTATATTTTCTTAAAGCTACTGTTATATAGGCTTTCATTAGCACCATACCAACATCATACCTAAAATAAGCAGTATCTTTTATGTAATATGTATGAATTTTTCAATTTACATACTCAAATTTGAAAAAAAGTGTGGGTTAATTTTTCATTACAACAACTTAATCTCTATTTGAAGCTCCATATAATTTGATGGTAGGAAAAAAGTCATCTAAGTCGAAGTCAAGATTTTCTTAGCCATTTCCTGATTCTCTGAAAGTATATAGTGTCCAGAGATGAGGAGGAACTTGTGAACCTTGCCATCATAAAAATATGCTGGCATCTTGTAAGTTGAAGGTTGTTTAGGTATATAGATTCCTCTAATCCTCAAGTCTATGGGACACCTATTAACAGGTCCACACCCCAAAACATGAGGCCCTCCAGATATACTGGCCCTTTCTCAGCTATGTCCATATTGCTGGCAGCCACATGGGAAAATGGTATCTTACTGTTCCCACAGCCCATCCCGGTACCTCCTCCAGACTTGTGCCTCAGGCCCCTCTGTCCAGGCACCCCATGTGAATGTCCAATCCCTGTTCTTCTATGTTCTAATAGCACAGGACAGCCTGCACTTTCCCAGGGCAATGAACAAGGAAGCAGGGCAGAACCCCCTCTATTCTTGAATCCACAAACTTCTCCAGCGATTCTCTTATCACCTTTTCTACCAACCCTTAACATTTCAAATTTAAAAACCTAAGACTTTGATAACTGCTGTGACAATTCACCTTAGAGTAATGGAAGCCTACTATCATTACTCCATAAATGGCAAAATAATACCCTGTTCAGATTTTCAATAATTAAAATTCAACAACCACCATTTAGTAGGCTTAATTCAGCTAGACATCTTACATTCCAAATGACTCAGTCAGTCATGACTTTTGACCAAATCCTCATGTACTATACCATGGTTGCCCAAATGACCATGTAAATATCCTTATATCTATATCGGTCATGCCTAATTATATGTGTTTGTTGGGGATAGAGAGTGTAGAAATATACGTTTACATTTTCACAAAATCATAAAGTTCATCTGCTTTTCCACTTGGGCCAGGGTCATACACATGATGTGTTAAATGAGGTATTAAAGAGAAAATACATAGGGATAGTCAACTCCTTGACTGTCTCATCATTAGTGACCTTTTCTTCTGCTTTGCCTGGGCCCCTGACATGGTCACACCCTGAGCTACGCCATCACTGTCATCTGCCCTTCTTCCCAAATCTCAATTTCATACCTGCCACTACTAATGACTTTTTCTTCCACAATATTTTCTCAAGAACCCCATGGGCACCCTGGCCAGTGTGACTCAGTTTGTTGGAACATTGTCCCATAACCAAAAAGGTTGCAGGTTCGATCCCCAGTCAGGGTGCGTAGAAAAGGCAGTCAATTAATATTTCTCTCACATCAGTGTTTCTCTCTCTCTCTCTGGGCACATACAAGAGGCAACCAATCAATACCTCTCTCTCACATCAATGTTTCCCTGTCTCCCTTCCTCTCTCTTTAAAAGCAACAAAAAAATGTCCTCGGATGAGGATAAAAAAAGAACCCCCACTTTCAAACTTTCTGACCTTTTAATGACCATGAAACTACTTTCCCACTCTCCATTGCTAATCATTTATTGCTTTTCCTTTTTTTTTTTTAAATCCATCCTAGATACTGTGGCCCATGATTATGATCACCCCCTTGCATGCACTCCACTCCCTGACTGCTCTCTGTCTGTCATCCTTGCTGGGGAAAACCCTAGTCCTCTATGATTCTTACTTCTACCTTCTCAGTGCCTTTATCCAAGCAGTTGAATATTACCAGGGAAAGATAACAATTGAGTTCGTTCATTCGTTCATTCATTTAATAAATATTTATTGAACATCTACCCTTTACCAGGCCCCATTCAGGGACCATGAAGACAGTGGTAGAGAAGGTAAACAAGATACTCGCTCTGGAGTCTATATTCTAATGGCCATGCCTCACTTGAAATTTACAACCTCAGATGTGCAATTCTGAAAGGCCAGTGATCCTCTGTTGTTTTTCTTTTAGGCCTGCTTTCTTATTGTCTGACTTGGTCATTCTATACCTTCTGCTTTCTTTCAAATCTCTCGTGTTCCCTGCTCTTACCAAAAATCCTTACCTATTGGTCTTGCCTTATTCTTAACTGACAAATAAATAGACAAATTGATAAGCCATGGGCCTCTTCATATATCTAAGTCTGTCTTCCTCCCTGTTAACAAAAGGTTTTTCTGCTTCTCTAGAAAAAAGTCCTTCACCTGTGCTCTGGATCCAGGGCTTTGCTTCCTGGATTATTAACTCTCTGGAGGAACTTTTTTATTACGTGCTATCATGTTCTCTTAAACTCCATCTTTTGAAAGCCCTCCTTTTTCCTCCACCTAATCATAACTAAACTTCTCAAAATAGATGTCTATATACACAGTATCAACATATTCATCTCCATTCACTCTTCAACTCATTCTAATACTGTATTTTGCCATGTACAATGCACAATTTTTTTGCCCAATTTTTTGAGGGAAAAATAAGGATGTGCATTATATATGGGCATAATGACTACATACCACAGGTATAATAATCCCATGTATAATGCACACAATAACATGGGTGCACATTACACACAGGAGTGCATCATACACAGCAAAATACAGTATGACCCCAACATAGCACAACCAAATCCAGCTCCACCACTCCACTGGAATGGCTCTTATGGTCACTGACTACATCTCCACGTTGGCCAAACTCTCTGCCTCTTTTTCTTCACCTTACTGGACCTCTTATCAGCGTTCAATTCAGTTGATAATTCCCTCCTTCTTTAACCACTCTCTTTTTTCTTGGCTGCTACACCCTCCAAGACTTCCTTTGTCTTGGTAATTATGCCTTCTCAATCTTCTTTGCTGCTCTGCCTGAGCTCTAAGCACTGTTTCTGTAATCTGTCTTCTCTCTCTGCACACATTTCCTAGGTGGCCTTCTTCTTAATGTGGCTTTAAACACTCTCATACATGTAAGTCAGCAACTCCCTAATTTAAATTTCAGCTCAGACTTCTCCTTTGAGCTCTAGTCTCACATATTCAACTGCCTACTCGATATCTAATCCCTCAGCAAGTTCTGTCGCTCCTCATAGATAGATGAACATACAGATTGATTAATTCAGTTCACTTTGCTCCATCTCCACTGCTCCCTGCTACAAGGCTGAGCCAACTGAACTACAACTAGATTCTTTTGGCTCCATGTTGCCATCCGTGACCCTTTCTCTCCCTACATTCTCTACTTAGAGTCCAGAGCAATCTTAAAATATTAATGATTTCATTCATTTTTTTCTACTCAAGCAAATCTTTTAATAGCTTTCCTTGTGTGGAATAAAATTTAAAGTTCTTAGCATAGCTGTAGGGCCCTCTATGACCTGGCTTAACCTGGCTTACGGCTCCAGCTGTATCACTTCTCTTTGTGCATGCTGTTCCTTCCTTCTGAAATGCCCTTCCCTTCCATTCTTTACACGGCTAGTTCCTTCCACCCTTTCTCAAGTATAAAGCAGTTTTGTCCCTCACTCTATTGCCATTACTTCCTATGGCAGATTCCTGTTGGTTTCTTTCATAGTACTGATTGCAGTTTACAATTATTTTTAGTAATTCAGTTGTTTTCTTAACAGTGTTTCCTGCACTTCCCATTCAGATGCTAACTCCATGTGAGCAGGCATCTTGTTCATCACGCTATTTCCAGCATCTTAATCAATGCCTGACACCAACTCAGAATTAAATTAGGCATTTGCAGAATGAATCAATAAAAGACCGAGTGAATAAAAGATGGAGTCATAAGAACATATGCACCATTTTCATAGCTATTAAAATCTTCATGTGGCAATAGCCTAATATCTTATTAATCCTAGCCATTGCATTGTGTTCTTTTTGACATGAGTTTTCTTACAAAGCCTTTGAGATGTGCAGCTCCCTAGATTTTCAATTTATTTTTGTCATACACAGAGCATCATTCCTGAAACCCCCACTCAGTATTTTGTTATACAGAAGCAAATAGATTAGAACATTCAGAATCCACTCTCAAGTCTCCAGGGTAAAGTTTCCTGGGTGTTTGAGACTAACATGCTGAGAGAAATCAGGGGATAGCACACAGATTCTGAAAGCCCACACTACCACCAAGTGCAATAAAAGCAACCATTTACTAACTCTCACTATGCGCCAGGCATGGACCTACACCCCTCACACGCACAGCACATTTAGTCCTCACGCAACAACCCAGTAAGAGGTACCAATAATGCTCCTGTTAGAGATGAGGGGACCAAGACTTCAAAACTTGGCAACTGTGACCAGGTTCCCACAGGGGACAAGTAGTAAAGTCATATTCTAATCTTTCTGCTAGTCTACCTCCCAGGCCTGCCGAGACGCAGGAGAGAAAAGTGTAGGGATCAGCCTTAGGGCTCTTCAGTTCATATGATAGGAGATGACCAGGGGCCCCCAGACCCCAGGTTTCTACCTTGTAACATCAAAATTGTCCTGTCCATTAACAAAAGTGAAATGACTGTACTTTGTTTGAGTTTACCTGAGTCGGTGTTATGAAGCCTCACATCACACTCTTATTGCACGGAAATCCTGAAGGACGCTCTAGTGTGTGTGTCTTTAATTCTTTGGAGGTAGTCTCCTATTTCAGAAGGCTTGGAAATGATCGGCTAATGACAGCTGCATTCCTGAAGTCCAGAAATCTGTTCGCTGGGTCATTTTTCAGAATATGCCCCACGGAGAACACATTGGGCCGAGAGCCAGGGAGGCAGATGTTCTCCCTACAAACTGCACCTCTCAGCCACAAACTACATGAGGAGGAAGACTGGCAATTAATAGCCACTAATGAGGCTATAATTACAATTAATTTTAAGCAGATCCCCTTTGGCCCACATTTCTCTGTCTAGAAACCCATTTGTTATCTGCCAATGCACCTCCATCTTTTCACTCTATTCACATCAGAGCAGGCTGACTGCAAGTTCAGTGAACAATCAGCCATGACACAGACTTTGCTCCAGACAGAAAAGGAGTGTGCAGGGAGAACTCACTGGTCACTGCACATGGTAAGTTGAATGTGAGTGTGTAGGGCAGTGGTCAGATTTAATAGTTGTTTTCCTGCTTTGTTGGCCAGTTTTATTTATAAGTGTTGACACTGATAGCTTATACTTACTGAGTGCATTTATTGAGGGTATTCTCTGAAATCTTTTGCATGTATTAATTCATGTAATCCTCACAACAACTCTCTAAGGTACTGTTATTATCCCCATTTTACTGATATGGAAACTTAGACACAACAGGTTACAGTAATTTGCACAAGGTCTCACAGACAAACTGGGACTGCAGAAATTATATCTAGAGTGGGGGTGGGGGTGTGACCCTGGATCCTGAATTCTTAACCCCTGTGCTTACCTGCCTCTCACAGACATATAATCAAATATCTGTAAATATCAACCTGAATGCCCTTAATTCTAATCACTGAGTCATTTTGAAAGGAAATTCTGAGCTCATTTATGAAACAATAGATGTTTAGATTTAGAAAAGGCCCTAAGAGGCATGTTGAAGAAGGTAGGCTTAACCTATTTACCTCAGAGAAATAAACTAAGATTTGCAAACAGCAATGATAGGGATGGAGTTTTTACTCAGTTGGAGGAAGACTATCCTAGCAAATGTCACAGGTGGTTTAATGGCTAGGTCTAGAGGTGGTGCACATCACTTCTGCTCCCCTTCCATGGGAGATAGCTTTGTCATGTGACCAAGTCTGACTGCCAGCAAGGACGGGGAATGGAGCACGGCCCACCTACTGGGGAAGAAGGGGAAGACAGGTTTTGGTTCACAGGCATTTTTCTTTCAGCTCTACATAATTTCCCTCTTACTTATAGCTATTTTCCAAAGTCATTGAGAGTTGAATAAGCATTTTTTTATTGCTTTCTTCAAATTTACTATAGTTCTACAAGTTACAGGTGACCGTACTGACTGAGAAAGAGCTGAGAACTCTCAGAGAACAGAGTCTGAAAACAATGTAAATTTTTCTAAATGCTGTGAGGTAGGGCATAGTAACTGCTGGGATACC
Source organism: Anoura caudifer (assembly GCA_004027475.1). NCBI lineage: Eukaryota > Metazoa > Chordata > Mammalia > Chiroptera > Phyllostomidae > Anoura > Anoura caudifer. Next base: position 63,458 of record PVKU01008293.1, read on the forward strand.
AGAAAAAATATTTCAGAGAATTGAAAAGAAAGGAGGACCATGTTATTATTGATAGAACCCTTTAAAGAAAAGCTCATTAACTTCCATACCAAATTCTTGAAACTCCCAAGCCCCTAAGTGTTCCAATACTTCCAGGGCTTACATTTCTGTATTTCTGAGTTTCTAACAAAAAATAGAAAAGACAGTGGGTTAAAAACCCATTTTAGCTGCTTGCCAGTGAAAAATAGCATCAAGAAGTTCGTGGTTATTTTTTTGAAAATCCACTCTCCTCTAGAGATGAAAACCAAATCAGATGTTTTTTCCACTTGATTGACTTTAAAGTGTAGAAGTTGAGGAAGGTGTGTCTCAGTCATAGACCCAAGGCCTCCATTAAACATTTACAATTTGATAAGATACAAATCTCACAAAGATTTGTACTTTACCAGAGTAGTCCATCTATCTACCTACTTTATTTCTGCCCAAAGACCAAAACCCTGACATACAAGGGCTTTCTCTCTACTGCTTACCACTTCTCACTATTCTCTCTTCCTCTCAAAATTATTTGAAGTAGTCATGTTTTTTCAACCGTAAACAGAATGAATAAGAGCACTCTTCCTTTTTCGGGATGATCTGCATAACCAAGGACAAGGGCCTGTATTTTCTTTCACTGTATCTAGAACAGCGACTTGTTGTCTAATTGCTTACTGTCTACTGACTGATAATAACCTCTTGCTTGCAGAGAGAGCCTTGAGTCTGAGGGAAGAACCTAAGTTGGGGCATTGGCCAACTATAGAAAAAAATATGCTTCTTCTATAAAACAGAAAATTATATCACCATAAAAAATCACATTTTCAAAGAATGATTGATGAGACCTATAAATAAAAAATAACTACTCATAAAAACATTTATAAAATTTCTAGTCATAAAAGTATTGAATTTTTGCTTTATAATTTAAGGTTGAAAACAGTGTTGGGCATTCTTAGTGAATTATGAAAAAAATTATAAAAATTCTTCAATTTTGATATATCTTGCTTTCAATTGTCCTTGGGAAAAAAAGGAAGATTGTTGTCATAAAGAATAGTTTCCTAGCCCTCAAGGTTGTTTTGTGAATATAGTAATCTACTACGGCCCTGCTCATCATTTTTGGAGTAAAATTATAAGCACAGTGGGGGAAAAAGTGCAACTACTGTACAACATTATCCAAGTAGATTGCTAATTTTATGTGTGAAGAATTCTACCTGGTTTCATTAATAGCATTTCTACTCTACCCTTCATTTGCCTATCTTATTACATAAGTAAGATTCTAGCTATAATTTTTGCTCATGTAAAAGTGGATGAAATTGAACTAAGGATCAAAACAGTATTGTCATTAATAAAAATAATAGCATTCATATTACTTTCAGATGTCCATAAGCTACGGTATGTCAACAGCCTCATGGATTTTACCACACTTGATTCATGTACCAACCCCTATTTTAGAGACAAGAAAACTTAGTCACAGGTTTGAATATATTTTGCAAGGTCTTCCACTTAGTAAACAGTGACTCTGGGATTTGAACTGAGGGACTGTGACAATAACACCCACACTGCTAACTCTATAGGATGCTGCCTCATAATTTAGTGACAAGAGGAGGACAGTGTTGGAGAAAACAAATGTCTTATCTTCTTGCATGTCTACTCACTCAAGTACCTAAAAAAATTAGCCAGGAGCCCTGGCAGGTGTAGCTCAGTGGATTGAGCACAGGCCTGTGAACTGAAGGATTGCGGTTCCATTCCCAGTCAGGGCACATGCCTGGGCTGCAGGCCAGTTCCCAGCTGTGGAAGCACAAGAGGCAACCACACAGTGATATTTCTCTCCCTCTCTCCTTCCCTTCCCCTCTAAAGATAAAATAAATAAAATCTTTAAAAAAATTAGCCAGGAAGCAAATCTAGTCTTCACTCTGTAATTTTAGGCCAACACTCCAGTGGCCCTTCAAAATCTGTTCATCAACTGACAAACAGTGCCTTACATTTAGAAATTATGCCTCAAAAAAAAAAAAATACTGAGAGCTAATCAATAAAAGCCTCTTTCAGTTTAGCACATGAGAGAGATCCAAAAGAATAATGTAATTTCAGAAATTTCCACAACACAGAAGTGACCACCTCTGTGGTCTCATCTTTCTTGCATAGCAAGAAATGAGATGACTAAATAGAAAATCATGGCCATAAATTCCAGCTGATTCCAATTAAAATAACTCTTGAAAAAATGACTGGGAAAATAGGCCATAAGCTCAAATTAGAAATAGCAAGTCTTGAAAAGCAGTCACATTTTCAATGACAAATTAACCACAAAATAAACCTTAGCCCAATGGTTCAAACTTAAGAATAAATGAAAATGGGCCAAAGACCAATCATCTACAAGCACATGTAATCTAGACCTATTTAACAAATGGGACAAGTGGGAGAATGACGCTGAGAGCACCGGGGCCTGGGGCCTGCGTGGCCCTTCACGCAGAGGCAGTTGACACACAGAGAAACAAAAGTAGGCAGTGCAGAGTCAAGGGCAAGAAGGAAAACCAGCCTATTCACCCCATTTTACTGTATTCATTCAATAGAATGTTTTCCAAGAAGCAAAACTGAACTCAATCTGAAGGCCTATAGAGATGTATACTCTGAAGAGGTGAAGCTCACACTTACCTGTGGGATCAGAAGAGTCAGGACAGAGGAAGACCAATAGCCACTGCAGTGAGTGGGAGAAAAACCCATGAAGAGCATCAGCTAACCTTCAGAGGTCCATGGAGTGGGAGTAAGGGTGAAAGGAGAAGGTCTGTGCTCGGTTCCACCATTGTTCTGCACCAGAAGCTGGGCAGGATGAAAATCAGCCATCACAGTACAGGAAGCCACTAGGAGTAATATCCTCCTCACCCAGAGCCAGGGGTCTTTTTAGAAAAAGAAGACATTAACCAAGCAACAGAAAAAAAAGGGTTTATGTTGAAAAAGAAAGGAAAAAGCTCTTTCACAGACCAGCTTCAGCTATTTGCTAACTTAAGCCCTTTATAATGGAAATAAATGGAAGGGGGTTTGCTCTTTTCCCACTCCAGCCTGAACTGATTGAAGCAGCAATTCTAGGAACTCCAAAATATTGCCTCGGAGGCTGAGGTACCCTCTTTCTTAGTCACATTCATTCAAGCATTAATTATTTCAATAGATCTCTTTTGAATGTTGATGACAGGTACTGTGACAGGGACATGGAGATGTCAAACAGCCACAAACATACCCAAAGGAATGTAAATTTGTTGGTAGTGCTAAGACATCAGCCAGATAAATACCCTACAACTCAAGGTCAAATGTGCAAAATGCTGATGAAAGCTAGAAGGAAAGCATCATGGCTTGTCAGGGGAGAGAGCCAGCCAGTGGAGGGAGGGAACCTGAGCCAGTTTCTGAAAGGAAGAGTCATCTGAGCCACCTCTTGAAGGAGGCGCACAATTTCAACCAACGGACATGGAATGTAACAGCATCTTGAAAAGAAACAGAACTTGAACAAAGACTTAAGATGAGAAAAAAATTGAGTGATTAAAGAGTGGGTGATCATTTGCTTTGGCTATGAAGTGACCCAGAAAAGAGTGGTATGAAGATGGAAAGGTAAAATAGAGCTGAAAGGTTGAGCTCCCCGAAAATCAATCCAAGAGAATTTGATGGGTAGCCACTAAATGTTTTAACTATGGGATGGCTTTGACCAGAGCTTTACCATAGGAAGTAGAGCTCAGTGGCTTCAAGGGGTAGAGAATGCAAGTGAGGAGAATCATGATGCACCTTCCCCAGGCAGAAAGAGCTGGACTAGGAAGAAGGACCAGGACTAAAGTGAGGTGACACTGAGAGATAGGAGGTAGAATCTACTGGACTTGGTATGTGGTGGAATGATTCTGTTAACAGCCCCAGTCCTTCATCCTGTCCTGTGTTCACACTCTGCCATGTGAAATTGCAGTCACCACACTAAAAACGTAAAGTCTAATCAACTCTCACATCTCGATATATCCAATGGGAAGAAGAAGAAGGCAGAGGGTGTCCGCTTCAGCTCAGCCTTCAAGAAGCCTTGCATGTTTCTGCTCATGCTCTGTACCTCTGCCTTTGTCACGAAAACATATCACGCTGGTCTACTGGAGCCCAGCCACCCATCACCTCAGCCAGCACAGCCCAGGTGGGTGAGTGAGCCCAGTCAGGATGGGCAGAGCCACCTGGCCAGCGCCTACCCAAACTTAGAAGTAGTAAACTCAGTACTGGGTGCCACTAAAAATCTGTGATTATTTGTTTTGGATAATTAGCACAATGGTTGTTAAGAGAAAAGAGAGAATGAGGGCATGGCTTCAGGAGGTGGGCAGACAAAGAGTATGACGGCTGAGGACTGTGTGAAGTTAGAAGGGTTTATGCCTAGGACAGTAGAGATAACCAGTAGGGATTTACGACCCCAAACCACCATTGGAAAAGCTTGCCTGCTGACAAATAAGCTAAAGAAGCAGTTTCAAATATAAAAACCAAGGTGTGGTAAACTATACTTTGAGAGCCAAATTCAGTCTGCTGCCTGTTTCTACAAAGAAAGTTTTGTTGGAACCCAGCCACACACTTGATTATGCACTATGTCTGCTAATTTAGCACTGCTACAGAGTTCAGAAGTTCTGACAGAGACTGTGTGACCCACAAGGCCTAAAACATTTACTGTCAGGCCCTACACAGAAAAATATTTGCAGGTGCTTGATAGAAACAAATTTTTAGCATAGTATTTTCCTAAATATACATCAGAAAATGTTTCCTGTAAGAGACCACACCTTCAACATAGGCTCACTTTAAATTGTCCCTTCATCTCTTTACAATGTTTACAGTGTAGTAATATTCACATATTAACATCTTGATGTGTTACAAGAGGAGAATGAATAACAGAAATAATGAAAAGGTAGTCCAACAATACTCCCAACAGAGTTGGTCTTCTCACCTGTTCCTCTGCTTCTGGTCACACTTTCGTGACCATGTTGACTAGATTACTGTTGCAAAGAGCCAGGTGCACATCAGACATAAATAAGGTCAGAGAGTTTTGCACCAAATTTTAAAAAGAAAAAAAGCAACAGATAAAAATTTGATGCATTGAGTATATAGTGAATGATAAAATGCATAATAATATTATTTGAATTAGAAGTAAATATTAGTATGCATTATGTGTTTTATTCCATTATTAAATGATGGGATTTTTTAAAAGGTCCCCAAATCCACCTGACTTTTGTAACTATGAAAGAGTATTTCCAGATGGGGAGCTAGGTGGGGAGCCTTCCCAGTACAGCATAAGATTCGCATCCTGCTGGTTCAGAGGGCATTCACAAGAATGGCCAGAAAGCCAAGCCACTTGGCTTTGCAGCAGGCTGAGTGCTCTCCACTAGAAAGAAGCAAGGTGGCACAAGGGGAAGCATGTGGCATTTGGAATCAGACTCCAGCTCTGCACCCAGCAGCTGTCTGAACCACCTCCCAGCACCTCAGTCTCTCCATATGAAAAGTATTGGCATGGTAACATCTTTGCCCCAGTTATCTCACAGGGCGTTAGTCAGAAGCAAAGTAGACAGCACATAAAAGGTATATTGTAATAAATAAGGTGCTGTTTAAATGCTAAGGTGTCTATAGAGATGTTCATAAATGTATGAGCAAACAATAGCAGGAATTAACTGTGGCAAGTAAAACCCTAAATAGTAGGAGACATTTATGACATGAGGCAGGCTTCCTTCAGCACGTCCAACAAAGGGGGAAATGTGTCAAATAATTCCAACCATTAATAGGCTGGATTTCCCAAGCTGGTGACCAATTTACACACAGTCTTTGAAAATACCTGCCAGTTGTTTCAACCAAGTTTATGCTGATCACATTTCAAATTGTGGTTTCTTGATGAGCCAAGTGACTCAAACAAGTACATCAATAAACTGACCTCTACAGAAAGTAATTTGGAAATTATTTAGGAACTGTTCCATGATTAATGTCCCCAAAAGTTTCTAATTAGCCTTTTAAAATCTCCTGAGGTATTGATTGTTTTGTAAGGTCGTCTAAATTGCTGTTTGTTCATTCAAGAGCATCTAGTTTGTTCAAGTAGAAATGATGCAAGTTAGTAGGATTTTAACTTTTTGGTGGAAAAGATTGTGAAGTAATTCCTGGGATGAGTTTATATAAATACACACATAGAACAAACCAGCTGCATAAGTCCAACTTTACCAAAAGTGCTAGGAATCAGGACATCCTCCTCCAACCACTACCTAGTGATGAAACTTTGAGAAATTCACCACCTCGCTGGCCTCCTTTTTCTCATTTATGAACAGCAGCACCTGGATCTGGTTTATCCTTAGATTTGGGCCAGAGGGGCCTTGCCCTGGGCCCACTTCTGGGTCCCCTAGGCAACACCTGTCCCTCTCCCACCTCCTATGGGGTGGAGAGGCCATGGAGTCAGTGAAACTTGGAGCCCACATTATGCACTTGTTCTCCCCACTCTGGATCCCTAGGATCTTCAAACTTTCTACCCAAATGGCCATAATGCTACCTCCAAGGCCAGTTTAGGCCCCTTACCTGGATTCATCCTCCCAATACAGGGACACACCCTGTCATGTACACACCAAGCCTGAAGGACAGCCACGAGACAGCTGATGGCAGTCAGTGTGCATGGAATTTGTATGTGTGGATTGGTGAATCCGCAGATGCACATGCAAGACCCCTTGCAGTGCAGGACTAAGGGATGAACAGGGTAGAGAAGGGGATGGGGGCCTGCAGCAGTTTCTCCTGATCTGCCACATTCTGACATTGAACTCAGCAGTTGGAGATTCCCAGATTCAAATTCAGCCTTTTAGGGTATTGTGAAGGAGGACAGAACATCTTATAGTTTGTTCATTTGATTTTTGGCTTTTAAATATTTAGACAGTTGGTGTGTGCAGGCCTGTATTTGCACGCGTGCCCTAGGCCCTAAGAGGTTAGAGGCATTCCTGCTCAGAGCACACCTCTCCAAGATCTCTGCCAACTCTGGCTGACTTCAGAGAAAATAAAAGAACATTGGTACGACACGTTTCTTCATTTAAATTTTCAGTTTGTTCCAATATCTCCTTGGGCAAGTTGTTTAACTTCTCTATCAGTTTCTTTGTGTATTTAAAAAAAATACTATGCAAGGTAGTGATGAGAGCGAAATGACATAATCTATTGCAATGTTGACACTTAGTAGGTCCTCAACATATGCTAGCTCTCCACCCTAGGAGAAAATGAAACTTATAAAGGGATAAAGCAATCCAGCAGTCATGCTCCTTGGTATTTACTCAGATGAGTTGAAAATATGTCCACACAAAAACCTGCACATGGATGTTTATAGCAGCTTTTTTCATACCTGCCAAAACTTGAAAGCAACCAAGATGTCCTTCAGTAGGTGAATGGATAAATAAACATGAGCTATCAAACTGTGAAAAGAAAAGGCATCGAGGAAATTTAAATGCATATTACTAAGTGAAAGAAGCCAATCTGAAAAGGCTGCACACTGTATAATTCCAATTGTACAATAATCTGTAAAAGGCAAAACCAGGGAGACAGTTTAAAAAAACAGGAGTTAGGAGGAAAGGAGGAATGAATGAATAGGCAGAACACAAAGGATTTTTAGGGCAATGAAAATACTCAGCATGATACCATAATGATGGATACATGTCACTACACATTTTTCCAAACCCATAGAATGTACAACATCAAGAGAGAATTGTGATGTAAACTACGGACTTTGGGCTATAATGATGTGTTGATGTAAATGTGTCAGTTACATCACATGTACTACTCTAGTGCCCCCATCACATGTACATGTGTGGGGGCAGGGATATATGGGAAATCTCCATGGCTACCACTCAATGTTTATGTGAACTTAAATCTACTCTAAAAAAAAATAGTCTATTTTTTAAATGATAAAGAAATTAAATCCTGCCCTGGCTGGTGTAGCTCAATGGATTGAGTGCCAGCCTGCAAACCAAAGGCTCACTGGTTCAATTCCTAGTCAGGGCATATGCCTGGGTTGCAGGCCAGGTCCCCACTGCAGGCCATGTGAGAAGCAACCACACATTGATGTTTCCTTCCTTTCCTTAAAAAAAAAAAAAAAAAAGAAATTAAATTCTATTATAATATGTACACACTGTCTCTCAATACTTCCTTAACAACAGTGAGCTTCTATAAGACAAGAATTATTCCAAAGATCAATAACACTTTTTATCTGAAATGAGAAACTTTAGCTCATCAAAAAAAAAAAGTCATTCAAATAGTGAAGCAGATGTTTTTTACCAGCTGTTTGCCGATAATCACACCAGCAGTGTCAGACATGGAGCTCCAGAAATACAAAGATGCTAAAACAGCGGTAATTCATAGCAAAGTTTAAAGCAAGGAATTTAACTCTTAGAGAACATAGAGGACTATGCCATAGCTCGATACAGGGGTGTTTATCAGTTTTAAACTTGAACTAAAAGGGTCAATGTTTTTCCAATTAATCTAGTAACTAGTGTTTGCATGCTATTTTAATTAACTTGTGGTTTAATTTTTCTTTAATTTTTAATCCTCATCCAAGGATACGTTTATTGATTTTAGAGACAAATTTTAGAGGAAGATAGAGGTGGAGGAAGAGGGAGCTGGGGAGGGAAAGGGAGAGAGAGAAAAACATCAGTGAGAGAGAGAAACATTGTTGAGTTCCTTCCTGTATGTACTCTGACAGAGGATTGAACCTGCAACCTAGGTGTGTGCCCTGACCAGGGATTGAACTCACAACCTTTGGGTGTATGGAACAATGCTCCAACCACAAGTTACCCAGGCCAGGGTCATGTGGTTGCATTTTGAAAAGTCATCAATAGATATTCTATTCTACAAGTTCCAGCTAACTAAACCTTAAAACAATCTGCTCCCTTCTCAATTCAGAAAGACATAATGCTCTTCTTGGGTTCATCTTTGCTGTGCTTTGTTCTGAAAATGCCTCCAGTCAAACACTAAGGCAATTGTAGGGCTCACCTCATTTGTTTCTCTTTTTCCGTGAATCACATTCACATGCTTCTATGGTCCAAGTAGTAAATAACTGTTTCATGTATCTCATCCAGTTCTCTAGTGTTATGGCAGAAGATAACAATTGGTAAAATTAATACCAATATTGACACGATTTGAAGTGAGATTTTTGTTTTTAAACTCTTGTTTATTTGTATAAGCATTTAAAGCTATACATTTGCTTTTTTGGGGGGTTCTGTCTAACAAATGTTGATGTTATGTCATAATATTCAACTTACAATATCTACTGTGATGTTTTTCTACAACACCTGGTTGTTTAGAAGTATGTTTTTTAATTTCCAAAAATTTGAGTGATTTAAAAATTATCTTATTTTACCAATTTCTAATTTAATTATCTGTGGTCAGATAACATGCCTTGCATAATTTTGATCTTCTTAAATTTATTGTGATTAATTTTATGGTCCTGAATATAATCTGTCTTGGTGAAGACTCCATGGGCACAGGGAAGAAATGCACATTCTAAAGTCACTGGGTATATGTATTATTCTGTCAACTAGATAAAGTTATTTGATGGTGCTGCTTGGAAAAAGTAATAAAAGTCATCAATATAGAGAATGCACTGGTTAGAATGCAAGGCTAATTAAATTATATCTTTGTCCAGTTCTTAACACCCTTGAGAAGCTGATGTGACTAACACTCTGTGGAGAACATGTGAGTGTAGAGGAAACAGAATTAACCCAGCCATTTCAGAGCTCTCTTCTGAGAAAATGGTGCTATGGAGTTTTCCATTCACTAGGTTGCCCAGAGCCCCAATATTCAAGTAAAAAAATAAAATAAAACAACTTCTCTGCAAAGCTCCCAGCGCATTATTGAGACTAGGGTAGCCTGGACAAACAGGCATAGAAAGGAAGCCGTAACCTCCTTTCTTTATTTGACTTCAGACAAAACAAAAACAGGAGAGAAAAGAGCTAAAATAAGTAAACAAAGGCACACCTAAGCACCTTAGATGTGTACCAGTTGAGGAAATGCCATTTTTCCAGAATAACCCAGGAAATTAACCTAAAATAAGGTGCTAGCTTTTATTGGCAAAAACTCTTAGGCTTCCTCTAAAGAATAGTCATTGTTTTAATGCTGAATTATTGAGCTGATATGGTGGTGGTGCTTCTAAATCTCTAAAGAAGGAAATAAAATTTTTTGGATGTTTGGAACTAGTTAACCCTCATTGGGAACAGGCCTTGTGGGATACCACAGGATCTATTATTAGCCATGTAAGTAAGAACCGTGGGTCCGCCTCCCTTTCCACTCGGCATTGGTCAAGCTTTAATTAATTGCCCAGTTATTGGATCAGCCACTGAAGTGTGGTACTGAAAATTTGGAAGAGGTCCAGGAAAGAACAATGAAAATTATTAGGAAACATTCCCCCCTGAGGAAAATATAAAGAAATTGGGCTTAGTTAACCTAGAAAAGAAAAGGCTCAAGGGAAACTTAGTAATTTACTTTAAATAGATAAAAGGCTAATATAAGAGTGACATGAACATAATTATTTTTACTGATAACAGTTTAAAAGAGGGTACACAGTAAAAAAAATAAGATATTAGGGGATCTATTGAAAGTTATGGAAAACCAGGAATAATTTTTTTACAGACATTTAAGAAAGAAATCATCTAGTAATGCCTTGAAATTTAGGGAGAAAAATGGATGAAATGACTTTCTAATTCAACCTGAAATATTAAAGTTACCCTGAAATATTAGGATAAATAACTCAGTACTACCTCATGGTAGTTTCAATATCAAAATCTATTCATAAAGATCCCAAGGTACAAAAAAGTTACACCCCTTATGTAAATAATGCAAATTATATTCGAGTAATAAACAACACAAATTTGGGCAAAACAATTAAAACAGTGTTAGTGGTGTCCTAAAAAATGACACTCAAACATAATTTAAAAAATTCATTACAGCCCTGGCTGGTGTAGCTCAGTGGATTGAGCGCGGGCCTGCGAACCAAAGTATCGCGGTTCGATTCCCAAGTCAGGGCACATGCCGAGGTTGCAGGACAGTTCCCAGCAGGGGACACATGAGAGGCAACCATACACTGATATTTCTCTCCCTCTCTCCCTCCCTTCCTCTCTAAAGATAAATAAATAAAATCTTAAAAAATAAATTCATTACTAGTCCTCAGTCAAGCTAAATCTCTATTTTGATCACCTCCAATAGTTCATTCCATCATCTCAGAAAATTTAAGCACCCTTAAGGTCAAAGATTTATTCATGATACATGCTGGAATAAATCTCTCCCTGACTTTGTTACTTCCTTTAACCCAAATTTATACCCACTGGTTGGCTCACCTCTTTCTTTCCATCCTTATCCCTCATCACAGCGGAAATTCAGGAAACAAAAACAAAAATCTTAAAAAGCAACTAGAGAGAAAAGACAGATTACCTAAAAGAGATGACATTTAGCCTAACAGCTGACTTCCAGACAGCAACAATGGAAAATAGAAACCAGCGGAATAATATTCCAAAACTATCAGTAATTGACTCAACATTTTCTAGATAAACTAAAATTGAGCAAGTCTCTCATCAATAGAATCTCACTAAAAATTATCAACAATATCTTTTAATGTAATGGAACCCAAAAGGACCATAGTGCAACAAAAGCAAGCTGCTTTTCACATAAGTAGGAGGATTAAGTCTAGAGTTTCTGTGAGCCACGCATATGTGTAAAGAGCTTGTCTGAGATTAAAACCAAGAGAATAAAAGCAGACATGAGGGATGAAGAAACAGACATCTACCCTGCAATCAGCCATTTCCCTTAGAGTTTTTAACCATGTAAAACAATAAATTGTGTGTAAACCATGATAAAGAAATCATGAAGTAAAGCACACAATAAAAACTGAAAAGGCTGCAGACTGGTACAGCCACTATGGAAAGCAGTATGGAATTTTCTAAGAAAACTAAAAATGGACCTACCTTTTGATCCAACAATTCCACTGCTAGGATTATATCCTGGAAACCGTGAAACACCAACCCAAAGGATCCTATGCACCTCAATGTTCATAGCAGCACAATTTACAATAGCCAAGTGTTGGAAGCAACCTAGGTGCCCATCAGTAAATGAATGGATCAAGAAACTATGGTACATTTACACAATGGAATTCTA